>JAJMBB010000013.1:0-315020 GCA_030565145.1 Insectozyma parachauliodis | reverse complement strand
GTTGTTGTTGTTGTTGTTGTTGTTGTTGTTGTTGTTGTTGTTGTTGTTGTTGTTGCATGTAATGAAAATTTTCATTGGCATACCTAGACACTCCATTCATTTGCGAAAAATCTGCTTGATTGTAGCCCATTGGTTGAGGCGGCATTTGTTGTGGTGGCTGTACCGTGGAAGTTTGGCTCATGTTATACATTGATGGATATTGGCTAGCATTTGTATAAGTTGAGTTTTGTCTAGATATTGAATTGAATGTCGTATCTTGAGATGTAAATGACTCTTGGGCAGCTGCGGCAGCTGCAGCCTCCTCTTCTTGAGCTCTTTGTATTTCTGCCTTTTTCCCAGTTTTGTATTTTCTCGGAGTATCACCCAATAATTTTGGCTTTTTATTGTACTTCCTCTTTTCCCCGTTCAATTCTTTTGCTTTTGGAGGGGGTTTAGGCTTCTCGGGTATGACTAAATTTGGGTCTTGTAAATCCAAATACAACACAGGTGCGTCTTCTTTTGTAACGCCATAATTTTGAGCCAATTTCTGTGCATCTTGTAAAGGAATCCATGTACCTTGAAAACGACCGAATCCACCTTGAACTTTCTCATGTTGACTTTGTTGAACTCCTTTTTCTAAAATTTTGGTCCTCTTGGCTTTGGGGAAATTACAACATTTCAAAATCTGAGTTGCATTTACCCAATCGTCTTTGCATCTTCTCATTATTGGGTTATCATTCATGATACATTCATAAACCTCAGTCTAGAAATTAGTTAGTATTCTGGTTTAAAACGCGTTTTCTTTTCCAAAAATTGATACAAACATTTGAATACATAGCTCGAAACACTGGAGGTAACTCTGACATCTTTGATTCTGTAAGCTAGACTATGATGTGGAAATTCAAATTTAAAAAGTAAATAAAAACGGTTTCAAAATTGTGTTAATTTATGAGTGAGCTAATAAATTGAATACATATACAGATAGTAGTCTAGTAGGTGCGATGAAGTTGTATTGCACTAGCAAATGTCCAAAGTAGAAACGTAAAATGATAAATGATAAATGATAATTAGAAACTGTATAGAAAAATTTTATTAACTACAATCGAATATATTTTTTCGTTAGGTCGGTCGCTACCATACAAAACGCGTGTTTTATTTAGTTCAAATTCACATCATTACTTTTTTGCAGCTACGTTCTAGTTTCAATGACACATAATAATGCAGGTTATGCACTATCGTTAGTAGTGCTACTACTTGATATTTGTTTAATTTCAGCCAAAGAAAATTCATTCTTCTTTTTTTTGAAATTAATGTGAGAATATAACCTAGTGATACGCAAACTTGAATGTTTACTGATTTTACTGTGGACAGAATAGTTGTAACACTTCATGTAAAACATATTTCATAGTCATTAATACTTTATAAAAAAAGATACGGACAAACGAATACACCTTATTTTTTTTTGTATTTAGACAAAGTTTTAACATAATTTGTAGAGTGTGAATGGTCTTCAAACAATTTACAAACTTTTTAACGCCGATCACTCTTCAGTTAGACTAAGAAAGAGCTCGAAATAAGAATTGAGCCAAATGCTTCTGCAAATTAAAATAAACTGAAATCAACTCTTCAACAATTCGTGAGTATAAGTCATGTGAGATGAATTTCTTTTTGAACTGAATAAATTGTAGTGGAATTTTGATTATAATTGGATAGATCTTATCTCTTTTGTCATATATGATTTCCTTAGCTGAGCCAATTTTTATAAGACTCAAAATTTGTAAACAGCAAGTAGTTATAGAATTGAAGTCAATTTTTTATCAGCTTTTGCTAAATTAAGGCACTCAATCTAATACTACAATAGAAACTATTCGAATCATTATTCAAAAACCTACCCTATTCATTCTACAGTTCAATAATATTTTTTTATCATAAAGTTTACTTCGGTGTAAGCATAGAAGTAAGCAGTTGACTAAATACCAACAGTAATAAAAGTATATTGAATCCATAGAAGCATTAAGCTATAATTTTCCTCTTTAACCCAATTGGTTTTGCACCCACTTCGATGCTGAAAAAAAAAAACAAAGCACAAAAGTGTAGATCAATCTGATAACCCCCTAGCTGGAATAAATTTTACAATAACTTATATAGAATACAAAGAATAATTTTAAATGAACAATCTTGCGCGCTATACATTGCTTTTCAATCTTCAATTTCTCTAGATTCAATGCAATAAAGTGAAACCTTTGGCAACACATAGATTGCATATACGAGATGAAAAAAAAACTTTCTGCATGATGTCATAAGTAGGTGAGGCGGAATCAAGAAAATTTTAAGAGTAACCAATTGAAAATAGAATTTGAATTCAAGACATTTTCAATCAAAAGATAAACATGTAGCAGATGGTGAACACCAATTTTTGTAAGCTAGATCAATGTAAAGTAAAATGGTGTTTATTTGTATAACTAGATGGGTTTTCAATCATTACTTCCCTAAAGTACAAATTTTTTAACTTTTTCATGAACAGCTGGTAAATTTTAGCCAAGATGAAGAATGGTTTGAACATCAGTAGTGAATATGTCAGCTTTTGTTTTTTAATAACACTCTCTGCTCGAGTTTCTACTAATATCTTCCTGCATACAAATTCCACTTGTACTAAAATTATTTTCTGTGCACAAACTTTAATGGTTTACTACAACATAAATATTATGACAACAACTTTATAACCACATTAACAATAGACTAATTTTTTACTTACTTTATCATTTTACACTTGTTTTACATTTAACTAGATACTTGAGGTTTTCAACTCTATTTGGCCATCATATATTAATTTAAAATGTTTAATTTTATATCTAAAACACAAATGAACCTGACTTCGATGGGGATAATAAATGTGGAAGATTCAAAAGTTTCAGTCACTGGAACTGTTAGGATGATGGATGATAACGATGAGGTAGAGACAGATGCTGATACTATTAAAAGATCTACCACTGGTTTAATATTAAATCCTCAGCCTCATGATTCTCCAAACGATCCATTAAATTGGCCAGTTTGGAAACGAGATTTATCTTTAGCTATTATTGGGTTTCAATCTTTTATTGGAGGTGGGCAATCACCTTTATTAGCAGCTGGGCTAAATACATTGGTCACAGAATTTCATAAACCTTTGACCACTATATCCTATTTAGTTGGTGGATTCATGTTATCATTGGGGTTTGGATCAGTTATAGCGAGTCCATTTGCTGTTTTATATGGTAAAAGACCTGTTTATTTAGCGGGTATATTTATATTCATGATGGGTGCCATATGGGGAGGACTAGCAAAAGATTTTGGTAACTTAATGGGAGCAAGAGTACTAACAGGTATTGGTGCTTCACCAACCGAGTGTTTGCCGAGTTCTACTATAGCTGAAATTTATTTTGCTCACGAAAGAGCCTATAGAGTTGGGTTATATACTATGTTAATGTTGGGTGGTAAAAATATCATTCCTTTACTTTCAGGTTTAGTATTTCAACATTTGAATAGACATTGGCTATTTTACATTTTGGCCATGTTTTTAGGATTTACATTAGTTGTGACATTTTTATTTGTTCCTGATACATTTTGGGATCGAGCTCCAATACCCAATAAAAGGTCACTTGAAGAAACAAAAGCTGCTCAAAGTGTTGCAAATTACCATCCCCCAAGTCAAAGGCCAAATGCATTTGCTATTCATAGACAACCATCTTCACTTATGAATGACTGCCAAAGTTTAACCAGTAACGAGTCTGAAAAAAACGTCCACGAAAATCCAATTCCTATAACGGAGCCAGAGTCAAATGTACCAATCGATAAAAAGAGGTCTTTCTTTGAGGATATGAAGCTATATCATGGCAGATACACAAAAGATTCCTGGTGGATGGTTGCTTTGAGACCATTTGTTTTATATGGTTATCCGCATGTGTTGTTTGGGTCTTTCACTTATGCTTTAGCCGTCGTTTGGTTGATTGTCATATCTGAAACCATCAGTGAAATATTCAGGAACCCACCGTATGGTTATGATCAACAAACAGTAGGATTATTTTATATATCACCATTTATCGGTGGAATTCTTGGGTCATTATCGTGTGGGTTAATCAGTGATAGAATTTGTAGATTGTTTATATCCAAAAACAAGGGGATTTATGAACCAGAATTTAGATTGGTCATGCTTATTCCGTCAACGATTTTAATTGCTATTGGTTTGATGGGTTACGGTTGGTCATCATATGTTCATGACCCTTGGGTTGCTCCAATTATATTTTTTGGCTGCTTATCGTTTGGTTCATCAATGGCTTCGACTACTGCCATAACGTTTGTTGTTGATTCGTACAGAATGTTTTCAGCTGAGTCCTTAGTGAGTTTTAATTTTTTAAAGAACTTTTTGGGTTTTTGCTTTTCGTTATTCAACAATAAATACTCAGACAAACATGGGTATAAAGCTTCATATGTTACTTATGGTGGTATTCAAATATTTGTAAGTTTATGGGGCATACTATTATATCGTTATGGGAAAAAGATTAGGAAATGGACCGATGAGAAAGAATTCATGAAAAGCTTATACCATGAAGACAACAAACCACAAAGTGTCTCATGTAAAATTACAAAATCCGACAAGGATTATGAGGATGATTTGGATACTATAAATTAGATGAATATTAATAAAGGTGTTCGATAGTAATAATACTATTAATTAATAATATTGTATTTTCAGCTCAATACATAGTAATCTGATATACTTTGAAAAGTTCAGTCAAATTTGAATCACCACTTCAATTCTATTTCACCACGCTGAGTCAGGTATTTATTGAGCATCGCTTTTTGCAAGATCTATAAGGCAACCATTTATCACGATAACTCGAGTATTTCATCTGGTTTTTCTCAAAGTAACATGTTTTTTTTTGTCCAATTAATTATATATTCCGACTCATATGCGTAGTTTCCGAGCTTTATAAATAGCTTGATATCAACAGAGGATATAGGATAATCTAATAATTATAAAACAGTATAAGCGTAAATACATAAAAACTAATAAAAAAAGATTAAAGTAAATTTTTTATTGTGTAAGTGGTATTTTATGTGAGTCGCATGTAAAAGAAACAAAATAAGCTTAGAGCCCCACTGTTACTCAGGATAAACAAATATTACCGGTAGCCGAATGATTGAATCATAGTATATTAGCCCCTCATTTGGAAAACTTACGCTACCAAATACTTTTTTCAGATTAGTTAGTTGTCTTTCTGTCAAAACGAGAGAGTCGCAGATGTAATACTAAAAGTCACCCTCGTTCGTCTGTGAGTTTGAGCTCAAGTGTATCATAGTTTGTAGCCAAACAGCTCAAGTATAGCAGTTTGAGATTAACTTTTCATAGTCAAGGCTACTGCTGTCATAAATCTAGCGAGGATGCGAAAAAAAGTAGTCAATTGTTTTCTGCGTCTGACTGTCGTTGCAGCCTTTTTTCGGTGCATATTTTATCAATCATTATTTTTTCCACTTGTATACCAAAACATTATAATATTGTTTCATGGAGAATTATTATTAATCTCGGCTCATTCGAAAGATTAATTTTTTTGAAATATATTAATGTCAGCACCATCGAAAATAAATAGATTAGAAGAAACAACTGACTCAAAAAAAGTGGAAATCAAAATAGACTCTAATGGCAATGAACGAGTAATAAAGAAAAGAAATCGAACTTCATTGGTATGTTTCCCGTGTCGCAAAAAGAAAATCAAATGTGATAAGAAAAAACCATGCTCAACTTGTATAAAAAATGATATCGCCGCTAACTGTGTTTATGATGAACGGCTAGCTGCAAACGACCTAGATAACAATTCTAGCAAAATAGTTAAAAGATTTAAAAGCTCGACATTAACCAAGACTGCGGACTCATCAAATTCAGAGTCAAAACCAAAATCTAGCTTTTTTGTAAATAGTGATCAATCAAAGGAGGTTTGTGTATTGATTCGAAAATCGGAGTTGGAACAGTTGCAAGCAACGTTGAAAAAATATGAATTACAAAAGAATACCCCAACATCACCAAATCCTAATCTTTTATCGTCATCACTGTCGTCGCCTTACTCACCACCAAATAAAATCTTGATGACATCAAATAAACCTTATAATATGGTGTATAATAAATCAGTCAACACCTACAGAAATGTTATATTTTCATATCATGATGAGTCGAAGCCAGGATCCATACTGTTTGAGAATGATGCAATTGATAAATTCATGAAGGGAAATGGAAGTTTATCTGTGACAAGTTTCATAAATTTAGATGAATTACCCAAAAATGATTTTTACATAATGGGTGTTAATCCTTATAATGATGAAAAAGATGCAATGAATTTTTATAAAATGACAAATTACAAACAATCACACGCTAAAATTATGAATAATCCTTATGCGTTATGTTGGTCTAGTTCTGTTAGACATACATCTACATTGAGTGCTTTACGTAGATATGCAAATTCTAGAAAAGATGATGGTATCAAAACTAAGTCTGGAGTTGTTTTTGATCCATTGAAAAAATTAATGGTGCCTAATGATGAAAAAATCAAGCATACATTAAACTTAGATGATCGCTTGGAAAAAGATTTTGAAGAAAGAATTAAACAAGAAAACGATGATGACATAAGTAAAACTAGCAAAAAATTTAATTTCTCAACTTTTGCTTTAGGATTGAGTATGTTGGGTGGTCCAATAGATAGAGAATCAAGTTTGATAGAACAAATAGATTCAATAATGCCAACAAGGAAAGTAATATGGTTGCTTATTAAAAGATTTTTCAAGATATTGTACTCTTTTATGCCATTTTTGATTGAGGATGATTTCAGAGAAAGAATTGAATCAATAATAGGGCCAGAAGATTACAGTGAAGAGAAAGCTGTTGCCAAGATCGAAAATCAATTAGATTTTGCTCACATTAGTATAATGTTTGTTGTGATAAGATTATCGTATCTAAGTTTATTCCATAACAGAGGCTTTTATAATGAAAAGATATTAGTTGATCCAATTTTATCAATGGAGGATTCCATTAAAAAATATTTATTAATGAATCCAATCAATATTCATGTTATTGAAATATCTCAGGCTTGTTTGTTTCATCTTGAAAAGAAGGGTAAAATAACTTTCCCCATTCTACAATGTTCATTATATCTTAGACTATATAAAATATTCGGACCAGAAGAAGGTGATGGTTTGGATGGCGGCAACTCACAAATTCATATGAGTCAAATAATTTCCATGGCTTACACACTCGGATTGAATAGAGATCCAGATTACACAAACGCACAGAATGGAAAATGGAAGTGTTTAGTTCGAAAAATTTGGTATTATTGTATATATCTTGAATTTATTCAAGCTTATACTTTTGGGTTTCCAAGGTTAATCAAACCAGATAGTTACGATACAAAAAGACCAGCTTATATAGCTGAATATCCAAATATTAATGACGCGGAAATTGACAAAGCTAGTTATGCTTTGTTTACATTTGGGTCAGCATTGATAAAAGGACCAGTTGATGACATAATAACAATTTATGAAAAAATAAATCAAAATATTAAAATGAGTGAATTAACTAGTAAACTTAATTTTTTTGAGCAAGGGTTGAATAAGTTGTTGGGTAAAGTGGGTGATTATATTTATAAATTAGAAAATGAAGATGCGAAATATCATTCACATAAAATTATGAAAATTGCAATCTTGTTTAAAATGCAGAATTTATTGATGACGAATTATTGTTATATATATAAATTCTACGAAACTAAAAATCCAAAACTTGGCTTTTTTTACTTGAAAAAGGTTTTGGCGTTTATTTTTGATAATATACTACCGTATATATTTCCATTGATAACCAGGTCGCAAGAATTGTTCGGAGAGGGGGCTGATTTATATATCAATCCATTTATTATGCAAACGCTAAGTAGAACTTGTGATGTATCATTAGCAGTCATGATGAGGTTTAATTCATTATTATTCAAAAAATTGAATAGCAAGGATCATGAGCTCAAATTGAAAACAGACTTCGCTTATAAAGAATCATTTGAAGCTAATAAAAAAATGACTAAAATCATGGAAAAATGTTGCCGAGCATGTATAACAGCAACAAGTGTGCTAAGTTCAAGGTATTACTTTGCTTGGGGAATTGTCAAAAGTCAAAGCTATTATTTGAAGTTGGTGACGAAACCAGAATTTTATCAATGTACTCAAAAAGAATTGAATTTTGATGATTCTCCCACTAGAAATATTATCGAACTAACAAATATATTAAACACTGGGTTTGAAAAAGTCAAATTTTATATTGAAATGTATTGTACCACAACTGACATTCCCTTGGCCTCTAGGAAGATGGATGATAGCAAGTCAGAGAAAATACGACCCGACACAAACATTGCTCCGGGATCTACGAGTGACAACCTACAAAACTCGCAATTTCCAATGAGTTTTGAAGGTTTGTCCGCTAACGGAAGTGAAGACTTTGAAATTGACATCAATACCGATGTTGATTCTATATGGTTACAAATGTTGAACTCGAAAACCGATCATCAAGATTCGCAGCTATATTCTAATACTCAAGAAACATTGCAACAATATAACATGGATCATACTTTTCCTAATATACTATTTGAGCCAGATCATTATCATGACCTCTATAGTAATCAAAGCATAGTGCTAGAAAATCCAACAATTGATGATTTCCATACTGTACTAAATTCAAGTAAATTCCAAGCTAATAGTCTATTTGATGATATGTCACAAACATAATGTGTTTATATACTATGCATGGCAAATTCGTAGACATAGTGTGTTTATATACAATGCATGGCAAATTTATATAGAAAATGTTTAGTCAATAATTGATTTAAAGAATGAGTATCTTCATAACATTTTTGCAATGGTATAATTTAATGTAATCTTATCGAATTACAAAAAGCAAATTCTCTCACTTAAACTCGTCAAAGAACAAGACTATATCTTCGTTTCTCTCAACTTACTAACAAACAAAAACTAAAAAAATCAATATAAATTTCATTCAGTTTTTGATTTGTTTGCATGATTTCATCACTGAAGAAGTTGCAGATTACATATTAAGCTATTTTGGTTGCAAAATCTGATGCTACCGTGTTGAAAATATTCGTAAATCTTCCACTTTTGTAGGTGATTTCATATGTGAAACCTGCGCAATTCCTTACCGTATACAATTACAAGCCGAAAACATGAAAATTAATTATCAAGAATTTCTTGCTAATTAATACACATTTTGCTTTATTTATAGCATTTGGCTCGATTGCACGATTTTTTTCGGCTTTCGGTTTTACTAAAAAAGATAATTATTTTTATATCGATCATATCCATCATTACAAAAACTTTTTTATATCATGAGCCATCAAACAATCAATACTCAACAACAACAGCATCAGCATTCCAAGAAGAGAAAACGTCCAAGTTTGGTTTGTAGTAATTGCAAACGTAAAAAAATCAAGTGTGATAGAGAGTCACCATGTTCCAATTGTATCAAATCAAAATGTGCCGAAGCTTGTAAATATAACGATGACTCAGAAAAGCAAATGAAAAACAATTCCGCTGACTCAAGCTTTAGAGTGACTCCATATGAAGATTCAGCGAAAAATCCGATCAGATTTAATAATGGTAATAAATCAAATAATGAATATTCTGATTCCATACGTCTCAAACAAGATAATGTGACTATCTCATTAAGTGAGTTGAATATGTTAAAAGAACGTTTGAAGAATATAGAATCAAGTATCAATGGAAAAGTTAACCAACATCCGAGTCCACAATATCCAAAATCAACGGTTCTACCTCCACCGATTATGTCACCATACAAATCTCCCAAACCTCATAGTTCCATAGGATCAAATTCAACATTGTCCACATCTTATACTTTATCGGATACAAGAGATTTACCTAACACCGATTCACCTTCAAATATACAACTTCCACCAATACACTTCAAATCACATTATCTGGAGAGTATACCAAGTACAAACACCAATATATTTTCACCAACTTTGAACACTGTTACAAGTAGCACATGCAGTAGTGAGGATATCATTGGATATAATCCGTATTTAGATGAAAATGAGACTATAAATTTTTTTGAAGGTTATACTTCTATTCACGTCAAGGGATATTCAAGAATGAATTTTGGTCCCTTAGCTTGGGGCTCAATGATGAAAAAGGATTCCGTGTTGAGTTTATTAAGTCAGCATATAAGTAAGCAAAAGCAGGAGACTGGTAAACATTCTAATTTTGCTTTAATGCGTTCACATGAGATTAACCAGGAAAACACACAAATTGTTGTATCTGAGCCTAATGAGGTGGAAGTTAGTTTCAAAAAAAAGGCTTTGGAAGTTGATGGATACAACGATGTAGTTCCATATAATTTATTAAAAGAGAAGACTAAAAAGAAATTAAACCAAGAGGGGTTACCGCTAGGTTTAACTTTGTACGAAGGACAGATAAATATGGAATTACAATTGATTGATAAAATCCATCAGATATTACCCAAGAAAAAAGTTATTTGGAAATTAATTGATAGATTTTTCCATTATCTTTATCCATTTATGCCATTTTTAGATGAAATGGATTTTCACGATTCGTTAACTAAAATAATTGGTAATAGATCTTTTGAAGATGAAAAAATTAAAGACATCAAAGTTGAAAAAAGATTAGATTTGGCAATCATTGGTATATTAATTATTATTATACGATTAGCATATCTTTCATTACTTTGTAATAAAACATCAGTAAATGAAGAAAAATTAAATACTACAGACCCATCGCAAGAAGCTCAAGATATGAAGTATTTGTTACAAAACCCAATTTGTATAAATATAATGCCACTTGCCACTTGTTGTTTTTTGCAGTTTGATATTTTAAGAAAGGCTTCGTTTTCTGTGCTACAATTAGGATTGTTTATCCAAATATATCAAATGTTTGCACCTGAAGATGGAGACGATGGAGATGGTGGCGATACTCATGGATTGAAATCACTAGTTGTTCAAATGGCATATAGTTTAGGTTTGAACAGAGAGCCAGAAAATTTTAAAGATACTTTGATTGATAAACGACAAAATCATTTAGCAAGGAAAATTTGGTATATGTTGGTATTATCAGATATGCATACAGCTTATTCATATGGTACTCAAATTATAATTTCTGAAAATTCTTATGATACCAAACCCCCTTATCATGAACCTGGTTGTGAGAATATTTCAAATAAATTGTTAGATAAATTAGTGACAGAAACATTTTATCATCCCTCGCTGATTGAGTTTTACATGAAATTAGAAAGTATTTTAAATTTAGTATTAGATGTGAAAGCAAGAACCAAGTTATCTCAATTGACAAAATTAGTCAGCGAATTTGAAGTGAAAATGCAAAATAGATTTGGCTCACTTAAAGAATGTATGCTGAAATCAGTATCAAGCGAATATATTTTTGAACGGAATTTTCCAGTCAAATTCTATATTTCATTAAAATCATTTTTTGTTTCCATTTATTTCCATATTTATTTACATTATGAAAAGAAAAGTATAGAATTATCATTTTTCTATCTTAAAAAGATTTTGAAAATAGCCGCTGCTGATATCATGCCACATTATTTTGATTTATTAGGTAACACTGAGGTTGTGTGTGATTTAGTTATCAATCCAAAGTTGACGCAAATTATCCATAAATTAAATCAGATTTGTATCGCTATGATTTTGAGAGTTAATTTTACTATTTATTCAATGAAGAGTGAGTCAAGTCATGAACAAAGGATAAATTTTGATTCAATATATTTGAAATATTATAAAGAGTTGTGTAAGTTCTCGTCATGTTTAACAAGATGTGCTGAAGTTTCAGTTGCAGCGGTATCTAAATTGTCTACAAGATATTATTATGCATGGAAAATTACTAAAGGACACACGTATTTGTTGAAGACTATAACATCAATGAATTTTTACAAACAAAACCAATCAAATGTTAAATTGTTACCATTTTCATTAGAGCAGATTGAAGAATTGGTTCAGACATGCGAATGTGCGTTGAACAAACTAGGTAAAGTATCCCTAGTAGGTAATGAGTTTTGTCATGAAGTCAAGTATCAAGCCACTCATAACTCAACTTCTAGTTCAAATTCAGATGTGAATTCTACACCAGGTACTGATATCTCAATGGATGCGAGAAGGCAAACAAACGATTTTGGATTAGACCTTGTAAATAATCAAGAGATAGACAAAATCTGGTTCCAAATGTTAGCCATGAAAAACGATCAACAACAACAACAGCAACAACAACAGCAACAACAGCTAGAACTACAGCAACAACAACAACAACAGCAACAACAACAGCTAAATCTAAATACACCAGATTTTCAAAATCTAAGTTTTTCAATTGGGACCCCGATCAATTTTGAAATTCCATTCACTCCTGGCTTGAATCAGAATAACGGATTTAATACCGATGATAGTGGTAGCTATGACTTTTTTACTGACTTACCTTTCGATCAAATGTTTAACGATGTGAATATATAATCTACAAGTAGTTAAAATAAAAGAATTATATTGAAAAAGAATATTTCGAATTACATTTTTTGAAACATTGAACAAAATGCGCTTACACCATGTCCTCAAACATCATAATAAATACTACTAGTTAGCCTTACTAATTTATTTGTTTGTTTGCACATTTTGTAAGACAGTAATGCTAGTTAGCAAAAAATACAGTAACACATTGTAAAGATCGGATCTGATAAGAAAAAACCTATACATTAATTTTTTTATCATATGAAAAATCGTATTGCATTTCGGCCTTGTCGGATTCATAGATTGACGTTGGCATTTTTGTAAAGAATTTTGACAAATTTTATACTCTCACAACAGACTTCACTGTTGTTGCTGATTCTAATTAACAAGTTATCTTTGAGCACGGACATTTAATCGTTTGCTTAAGAATCAATTAATGTACGAATACCTACTGCATCATGTGATTTCAAGCATTCAGATATGATACCACACGAAAATTTGATTCAAGAGGTAAAGTAAGAATTAAAGTGTTTTGTGGTTTCTAAATGAATGAAGTTACTGGAAATAATAAGCTAGAAATTTTTATCTTCCGAAGAACTATATATAGTAAGTTTCAAATATACATAAACTGTACGTGGAAAGTAAAACAAATGATGCAATTGAGATGATTCAGAGGAGATCAACGGACTAAATTACACTTTTTCCGATCTGTCCTTGTCTTAATTCGAAGACGCTATAATATGGTGTATCTGTAGCATAAATCTGCAGCTCTTCTTACACCCGATCATGGTTTTAGCAGCAATTAATATAGAAGGGCTGAAAATTTAGTTATTATGTTATTATTCAAGAAACTACTAGAAGTATTGGAATTTTCACCATTAATTTCAAGTTAACAATATTGTCATTTGTAGATAAGCCCTTTCTCACATTGGATGTTACTTATTATGATCTAATGAAACACGAACGAGCAACTTCATAGATATTTGGGTCAAACCTAATTATAGTTTGGCAGCGAAATGTCCTAAGTTACAAAAGATGTTAACATTTGGAATCAAGTACGAGTCTTTAAATAGATCTGCAAGTTCTCATATGCAGTATCAAGTTTTGACATGAAATTGATTCTTCGGTCAAAATTTCTAAAAACAGAAGCGCTAATATTATTACCGAAACTTTTTATGACTCAATTACTTTGTGGAACTGTACCACAACGGCTTGAATTTTAGAACTAGTCAATATAGTAATACATTAGTGTATTATAATTCAATGAAACGTTATAAACATGCAAATCCTAATGCTGAAAATATAGAAAAAACAACAAATACTGATCAAGTTTAACAACGATGAGATAATTTGTGTTCAAACCTTTTGCAAAATATGAAGCATTTGCATATTTCGTAAGTTCGGTAACGTATCGCAAACCTCGAACAGTTGAACTGGCTTTGGCCAAATTCAATGTGCGTTGGCGTAAAAAAGAAATTTAGCATAAAAATCAAGACTAAAAATAATGATCACTCTAAACCAATGCACTATGCAATCTTAAATTGATATACTCAATCTTTCTTTAGTATCTTCTTCATCTGCTTTAGATTGCAATCTTCACACTTTATTACATTTGCACAAGCAACCATCCATTTTTGATCAATTTTTATCATTCCTTACCAACACTAGAACCAAAGTAGGAATCAATATAACCCCAACTTCATATTAAAATATTATGACTATTACTGATCTCCCGTCGATAATCATTCCTAAAAAAACATGCCAAAAACGAAATAAACCTACCTCAGTTTGTAAGAATTGTAAAAAAAGAAAAATCAAATGTGATCGTAAAGCACCGTGTTCATCATGTGTCAAAATGAACATTGGTTACACTTGTGCTTATGAGATCAATTTCAAAAATGGGCATTCAAAGAATCTTGTAACCAAAAGTGTTCAACCAAAAACAAATTCATTTCCAATAAAACCAAATTCAATATCAATTCAACAGAATATAACTACTCAAAAAAATGGTCAAAGTAACAAAGATCTAAATCTTCTTTACCAAGAACTACACATTTTACAGAACAGAATCAAAGAAATCAACTCAATCATTGGCAGTTCTGGACCACAGCCGTTTGTTCGCAAACCAATAGAATTTCCTGATAATCCAACCTTTCCCAACCCTATAGTTGATGATAACGATTTTATAAACATTTATGAGGGCTATACTCCACTACAAATAAAAAGCAACATTCGCAGAATCAATTTCGGTCCTTTGTCATGGGTTGCGATTGTAAAAAAAGATGCAGGGCTAAGTTTAACTTGGAAAAATTATTGTAATAAAGGTTCATATTGTTTGATAAACACGAGATTACCACAATTTACCTCTGAAAATATATCAACTTTGAAGGGGAATTTTGAAAAACTGAAAGAAACAGATCAATTTTTTCAAAAAAGATTTTTGGAGCTTGAGGGGTTTGATGAAGTTATTCCCTACAAATCTTTATCGAAAAATGAAATAATGAATCCTGGTAATCACAAGACTTTCAAAAATGATGCCATTAAAAAACCAACTTTTACAGAAATCAATCTAGCTAAAACATTGTTTGAAAATAGAATTGATCCAGAATTGCAATTGATTGAAAAAATTAAAAAGATTTTACCAAAAAAAAAAGTATTCTGGTTACTTATCGATATCTGGTTTGATAAATTGTACCCGTTTTTTCCATTTTTAGATGAAGCAAGTTTTAGAAAAGAATTACATAAAATTTTTGGCCCTTTGGATTTTGAAGATAGACCATTTGAAAAGTTAAAAATTGAGAAAAAAATGGATCTTGCTTATTGCTCGATATCTTTTGTACTTTTGCGAATGAGTCATTTATCATTATATTCAAATCGAGATTGTATTAATTCTGAAATAATTAAAAACAGAAATCAAACTGTTGAAAAATATTTATTGCAAAATCCAATAAACACATCAATTATTGATGTTGCAAATTCTTGTATTCAGTGTTTCCCCTTTACAAGAAAATTAAATTTAATTGTTTTTCAAGCAGTTCTATTCATGAGACTCTATAGAAACGTTGCACCTGAGGAAGGAGATGGTGTTGATGGAGGTGATTCACAAGTTGCAACTGCTTTATTGGTTCAACTAGCAATTAGTTTAGGTTTAAATCGTGAACCTTCAAAATTTGATATTTTAAATGATGAAAAAATCAACCACTTAGGTAGAAAAATTTGGCACTATCTATTGAGGTCTGATTTATTAATAAGTTATACGTTGGGTGATTCCATTAATATTGGTATAAAAAAATACGATGTAGTGCAACCATATGTCAATAAGGAAAACAGTAATATTGCAAATTTTGAGAAAGAAAAAACAGTTGTGGAAATGTTTAAGTTTTTGAATTGTGAATTAAGTAAAATGTCTGAAATTATTGATTATATTTTGGATATTAACGAAAAATCATCTGTAAATAAGTTGACTAAAGATTTGAATGAATTCGAAACCACCTTAAATGAAGTGTTTAATGTAATTTCTAATGAAAAAATTAGAACTCAATCAGAAGGAAATGATATTTTGTTTTTTGTTGAATGTACCAAGCTAAGAATTTTTGTATCTGCTAAAACTTCATTGATATCCTTTTATCATATAATATATTTGCACTACGAAGAATTGTTAGATAATGAATTATCATTTTTTTACCTTTGCAAGTTATTTCAAATCATGATTAAAGATTTGATACCATGTATAAGAGAAATTTTGCATGGAAAATATAGTTCAATGGGGTTAGTTTTGAATCCTAATTTAGAATTAATTATTCATAAAACTAATTCATTTTTGATGTCGTGTTTGGTACGTGTGAATTACAATATAAGACTAATGGAACACAAAGAAGAGGTTCATTTGAATAGGTTAAATACAGATTTCGATTATCAACAACATTATTTTAAATTGAAAAGTATATCAAACAATACTAAAAAAACATCAGATTTGTTTGCAATGATATTATCAAGATTAGGCTCAAGGTATTATTATGCATGGAGAACTTCAAAAGCGCATGTAGGTATATTAGAAGCGTTGTCAAATCCTGAATTTTATGATAAACAATTGAGTAGCTTGAAAAAAATTAAAGCATTTCAATTTACTCCTATTCAATTGAATGAATGTGACATATTAGTTCACACATTAGGAAAAAATTTGGAAAAAATCGTTCATTATAAAGATTCAATGAAACAAGAATCAAATGAATCTCAGCTAATGGAAGCATTAGAAAATAAACAATCCCAATCCTGGTTCCATTCTACGAATCAGGTCACGTCATCATCTATCGGATCATCTATTGGATCACCTTTATTGGAATCAAAAGAATTAGATAACAATTATGCCGATCAAATGTGGTTACTGATGGTAGCAATGAGGTATGATCCTACTCAAGTAGCGCTCAACCAAAACGATTATTTCAATCCTTTGAGTCTATGCGATCAAAGTTTAGCTCCAACGTTTCAAGATGCTGGTGGGATTTTGAAACCTCTGCCACAATTTCAATCAGTGAAACCAGAGCTACAAATGCAAGCAGTTGAACTAGAACAACCAGTAGCACATTCACATTCACATGCTTTTGCTCTTGCTCCAACCTTAGCACCTGAACCAGTACCAGCCTTAAATTTAGCGTCAGCACAGTTAACACCATCTCAAACACCAACTCAAGGATTAGTGAAAACGCCCATTGAAACGCAAACGCAACAGCAATCAAATCCATTAAATACCAACCAATTATACTACAGCACCGAGTATAATTTGATTGATAGTTACAGTTTGCTGTCGAATTATCAATTAGATCAACTAATTTGATGTAACATCGATGTGATTGATACGGATCATTCGATATGTATTATAAGTACAAAGTGATTTAATTTATATGGAAATTTGACTAATGAGAAGTATATTTGCATACCCTAAATAACTGGAACCTTCAACAATCAATTGAATAAAGTTCTTGGTAGTATTTCAATAACATTAGCTTGGATTAATGTCCCGTAATTGTGAATTATTTATAAACATTGTTGTTGAAGCAAAATCAAGTTTACAAAGCCTGTATGTAATAAGGGTCAAATTAATAATTGTCTTCTCCAAATTGGAGATAATACAAATAAGACTAGATTTTAATAGTATAGACAATTTTTAATAAAATATGATAGTGCTCACAATTTCAAGTCTTGATTTTTCGGGATCATCCAGTAAGGAACAACTAATTATGGTGATCGATTTCTTTGATTTTGATTTCATCAAGTTTATTACTTTTTTGCGTACGATAATAATGCATCTTTGCCAAATGACTTTAAGTCTTTTTGCTCATCCATCAATTCCAACACCTGGGTTGATTGCTTATCATTCTCATATTCTATAAATGCCAACTTCTTCACTTTTAAGAATCTCACATTCACAAACCCATCGTATTTTTGAAAAAATGAAGTTAAATCATCTGTGTTTTCAGTTATATTTTGTAATAACAACAATTGATTTGGAGGTAGATTTTTCCACTCTTGTACGTTGAGTTTCTTCTTCTTATTTTTTGGTTCTTGAATATTTTGTAATTTTCTCTTCTTATTAGAATCGAGTAGGGATTTCTTTGCAAGTTTACGTTTTTTGACAATCTCAGCATCATTTATAATATCGCTGTTAGTTTTAGCAAGCGTAATTTTCATTGGTTTTTGGAACAATTGATGATTTTGTAGATTTTCAACAGCTGATTTGGCAGCTGAATCTGATTCAAAAACAATAAACGCTTGGCCCTTTAATGGAAGCTTGTTATCTGTCTTTATTTGCCTAATTGGACCACATTTCTGAAAAATATCAAACAATTCTTGATTCAATTTTTTAAGTGATACTCTATCATTTAAGTTATTGACGTAAATAGTTTGTAAAGGATTACTGACGGTCATCAAGGTTTGTTCTAGCAAAAAAATAGAAATCGAAAGCTACCAATAAACTATGTGAACAAAGTATGCTCAAGTGATTCAGCATTAATATTAGCAATTAAACTGTGTAATTTGTAACGATTGATCTATATCATGACTTGCTTGACTTTATCAAGTTATGTTTCAATACTAAACTGTTTTCGTCACACATTAAAAATATCAGGTATTCAGAACTAAATTTTTAGACTTGACGAGTCAGATATCGGACTTCTATCACAACTTGTAATTTAATAACTAGTAGCCGAAACTAGAAATGCTCTTGAGATAATTACGGAGTGGTACATCGCCTAAATATGCTATTTATTATTTAAGGTTTAAATGAAAATTGAAAACAACGTATATCTAACCACTGATTTAGCAGTCTTGAGTAGCAGAAATTAAATGCATATCGAGAACTAGTACCAAAATAGATCTTGGATTTTTTTCATCAAGATGAAACATTGTAAGATTTAAGTAGCCAATTTTTACTATTGAAAAAATACAGCCAATCAAACGATTGTAAATTTGGCTTACTTTTATGCACGTGACTACTTATTAATACAAAGAATCAAATTATAAAATTTATTATGTAATCTAATAATTATATTTATTTGCATCCAGAATATTGTTTGATTACATAGATGACGTTTCTAAGCAACCTCATAGTTTGCCATCAACCACATAGATAAATATTTCACTACAATCTTGACAAAAGAAACAATATCCTTGCAAATACAACATAAAAAAGTTTGAAGTAGTTTTCTATTTGTAGATTGGGTCTAGTTCTATTGTATTATCGGTTTATTATCAACATCAACCATAGTTTATTTTTTTTATCTTTTGTGTCAATTTATATTTTTTTCTTTCTCTCTATTTCTTTCAAGAGTAAAAATTATTTGTATTTGATCTACTTCTTCATCATCTCCATATCATTCACTTCATTTGACACTGTCTCATATCAATCTTTATTAACATCTATTCATAATGTCTTTGGTTGCTTTGAAAAACGGTATCTCAAATATAATCAAACCTAATAATAAATCAGATGAAGAATTACATAGAGTCAATAAATTATTGGATAACAATCAAAATCCTTATGGTTCAACCGATGATCAAGGCTCTAATAAAACTGATAGCAGAGCACAACAAATAGCAAGAGAAGAAGCTGTAATAAATGCTGCTGCTTCGATTGCTTCATCGGAGAATAAAGAAGACGACGAAGAATCGTCATCTATAACTTCATTTTTTAATAAATTTGATCCAAGAGTGATGTCTGATATTATAATTGGTTTAAGTGATGGATTAACTGTTCCTTTTGCTTTGACTGCTGGTTTATCTTCATTAGGTGATTCAAAATTGGTTATAACTGGTGGTATGGCCGAATTAGTTTCTGGTGCTATATCTATGGGATTGGGTGGTTATTTAGCTGCTAAATCAGAATCAGAATACTATAAATCTCAAGTTAAAAAGGAAAAATTGGATTTTTTCAAAAAGCCAGAATCGATTAATCAAGATGCAGCTGAAATAATGTTTGAATTAGGAGCAAGCGAATCAACAATTATTTCTTTTCTTAAAGATTTAGATTCCAAACCGAAAAGCTTAATTGATTTCGTTATAAGATTTGGTAAAGGTTTGGAAGAACCTGCTGAAGGAAGAGAATTTACTTCTGCTTTAACTATTGGTTTATCATATTTCTTGGGTGGGTTTGTACCATTATTACCATATTTTTTCACTCATGTTGTTAAAACTGGTTTATTAGTTTCAGTAATAGTCATGTTAATTACTTTATTCATATTCGGTTATATAAAAACCTCAATAAGTTTAGGTGAAGATTGTGGTAGACACAAGAAATTTGGTGAAGGTTTACAAATGGTTGCCGTTGGTTCTATTGCTGCAGGTGCTGCTTGGGGTTTAGTATATTTCATCGATAATTAGTAAATTTATAATTTTTAAAAACAATTTATATAGAAGTATAAATATAATTGAAGATTCTATCGATATCGGATTGTAATATAATTTCATATTTTTTGTTATCATTTGGTAGTGTTCTTTTTTAGTACCAATAGTAAAGGCAAAAAATATTTTCTAACTGAGTTTACTTTTCACTAGCCATGTCCCAGAGAATAGCTGACCTCATTTCAAAAATAGCTTTACCGGCTGGTATAACATTTGCATTGGCACAGTCTGCACTTTATGATGTACCTGGTGGAAAGAGAGCCATTATTTTTGATAGATTAAAGGGGGTTGAACAACAAGTGATTGGTGAAGGGACACATTTTTTAATTCCATGGTTACAAAAGGCAATTATTTTTGATGTTAGAATCAAACCAAAAGTCATTGCAACAACTACAGGATCGAAGGATTTACAAAATGTTTCATTGACATTGAGGGTATTGACTAGACCAGAAGTCACCAAATTACCTACGATTTACCAAAACTTAGGTTTAGATTATGATGAACGTGTATTGCCTGCAATTGGAAATGAGATTTTAAAATCAATTGTTGCACAATTTGATGCAGCCGAATTAATCACTCAAAGAGAAGTTGTTAGTGCTAGAATCAGACAAGAATTATCAAAAAGGTCAAAAGAATTTAATATTGAGTTGGAGGATGTTTCAATTACACATATGACATTTGGTAAAGAGTTTACCAAAGCGGTTGAACAAAAACAAATTGCTCAACAAGATGCTGAAAGATCGAAATATTTAGTTGAAAAAGCTCAACAAGAGAAAAAAGCATCAATTATAAGAGCTGAAGGAGAAGCAGAAAGTGCTGACGCTGTCAGTAAAGCATTAGCTAAAGCAGGTGATGGTTTGTTAATGATTAGAAGATTAGAAGCATCGAAAGATATTGCACAAACTTTAGCAAATTCTCCAAATATCACGTATTTACCAAATGGTGGTCAGAATGAAGGATCAGATTCTAAGAATTCATTGTTATTGAACCTCGGACGTTGAGATCCCCACTTGCTAGCCTTGTACATAAATTATATATCTAATTTAACCACTTCTTTGTTTATACCTGGAGTAGTTACACCAGTTCTGATCAAGGATTCAATATCGTTAATTTCTTTAACACACCCACTAGACAAATTTATGATCTCATCGTTTGTTTTACCAATAACAATATCATCTTCGATTCGTATTCCTATACCTTGAAAATGTTTAGGCCACTTTTGATCTTGTGGAATATATAAGCCAGGTTCAATCGTAATTACATTACCTTGGACAAGTCTGTTAAATCTTGAATATTGCGGTATATCATGTAAGTCCAATCCTAAATGATGACCAATATAATGAGGATACAAGGTTGTTGCTACTTGGTTTCTAGTTAAACTTTTAAAAGATGATAAATTATTCAAATCGTTATACAATGAAGTTACTGAAAATTCATGGATATCATTCAAATTATATCCCAAACTCTCGTCACATAATTCAATACATTTTTTATTTGTGCTTAGCACCACTTCGTATAAGTCTCTTTGAGGAGGAGTGAAACCGTTGGGACTATTTGGCCAACTTCTTGATATATCGGCACAATAACCACCGAGTTTCCCACCAGCGTCTATAAACACTAATTCGTCTTTGTACAATAGGTCATCATTTCTAGTATAATGAATAGTTAATGCGTTGGGACCACTGGCAACAACGGGAATGTAAGCCTGTTTATCACAACCGCCCTTGACAAATTGATAATCCAAGAATTTAGCAAGCGTCTTTTCAGACAATATTGGGTTCGAAGCCACTCTTCCAATTGCTTTATTTATAGCTCTTGAAGAAATTCGATTTGCTGCATGCATGACTTTGATCTCATCTGAGGATTTGACAGATCGGAGTTGACTCACTTTAGATCTCAACGATTTTATCGGTTTGCCTGAATTCTGAATAATTTCATTCAAATTTGAGTTTGATTTTATTGAAAGTTCTTTCTTGTCCCAGTATACGTAATCATTTGATTTAATCAACTTTCGAAGATAATTTGCAGCTGCATTTACATCCTCCACTTCATCTGCATTGAAAAACTCATACGCTCCTTCCAAGCCAGAGATGTGGCCTTGCCATAGTTCCAACTGTGGGTTTTTAGGAGGCACCAACATATGAAAACTGACGTCTTCGTCATTACCATTATCATATTTCTTTTCAATGACTATGATCGAATCAGGCTCCAACCAGCCTGACAAGTAGTACAAATCGTTGTCCTGTTGGAAGTCGTAAAACACGCTGCCTGAGCTATACTGGACAGTGTTTCCGAATAATATACATAGCGATTTCTTTGGCAATTCTTTAGTCAATTTCAACCTTCGCTGGTAGTACTCCCATGCTGATATACCAGGGGTCAAATCTCCACTGGTTGGAATTAAATGTGGTCTCGTCTCATGGGTGGGCTGGCCGGCTCTGAAGCTGACCGGAGGACGAGATTGAAGCGATAACAATCTTTTCAAACAGAGATTGAACCTCATGAATTTTTCAATCCGATTTTATCTTTTTATTTTTTCTGGGTTGTTTGCAACCCTTTATGACTTCAATTGTGTATCATGATTATAAAGGATATTGTTTGAGTGTTGATCCTGACCTGAAGTATGCGAATCATGCAAGAGTGACCAATGGGTTTGAGGAATTACCTTGGGATGATTTTTTACCAGAAACACAAGAAGATCAATCAACACCAACAACAACAAATGATGTGGAATCGAAGCGAAAGCTCACCAAGCTGGAAAAGAAAGAGATTCGTCAGCTGAAAAGAATCAACGCAGCGAGGAGAAAGCAATTGAAGAACCAGGGTGATGTCGATATCGTCGACAGTGATGAGATCTTCAAGCCGTTTCTAGCTAAACAAGAGATCAAGAAAGTGTATTCTAACTTAACCTCAAATTGTACTCAAGATCACAAAATTTTACAATACCATTCAGTTGGACTATACCAATCCGATTTGCAACACTATCTACCGAATGAATGGCTCAACGACAACAACATATCGATAATCTATGAGTTGATAAATAAACTATTCATCACCACCGAGAATAGATTGTTATCAAATCAAATTGTGTTGTTGTTTCCTTCGCTATTGCAATTGTTCAGTTACTATCCAAGTGATCAAGTAGAAGAATTGTTGCCGTTGGATGAATTGAAAAGGGCAAAGATTATTTTCTTACCGATGAATTTCACAGATGAACCGGTTGATATCAACTTGGAACAGGCAAACAACGGCGATCATTGGGTACTTGGCGTTCTATCATTGATTGATCACAAATTGTACGTGTATGACTCCATGAGTATTGATGATGATAAGATAACTCAATCACAGTTGAATCAACTAATTTCGAAATTTGAAAATTGTAAATCGATTGTTAAGAATAAAATAAAAATCGTCAACATAAATTGTGATCAACAGAGGAATTTTGATGATTGCGGTGTGTTTGTAATTATGATTACATGTTTTTTGGTGAACCAGTTCATTTTTCAAAATGAAATTGATTTGGATATAAGTAAAATTAAATTTAATCCGTTAGATGCTAGATTATATATATTGAAATTGATAGATAGACTAGTCGAGGGGAACCTTGACAAAAAATAGAATAAAATCTGTTTAAAAGCCATGATCGTAGATATCTTGAAGTTTGGCCACTCAATTTACAAGCAAATAAATTTTGCATAATCGTCTTTCAAATTCGAACATCAAGCATGGTATTTGCCAACATAGTCAGCAAACCTAGATTCAACCTAGGATGGCTATTTTGTACCATAAATCAAATTTTTTTAATTCACCGAGTCAAACTTGTGATATTTATTCAATACTTTATCACAACGTACTCATATATGATCAGTTGTCGAGAAATTGAACTCGAAATTGAAACCATATCAACAATTGAAACACTTCTGTTTCAATCTTGTACATAAGCCTTGATTGATAGCAATGTTTGTGACCTTAACTGTAGAACTTTTCGATTAACACACTTGTCATTTTTGTCGATAGCACATCGGCTTGTAGGTTCCTTGTCAACTGATCAATCTCTTCTTGCAACAATGCAATATGTTTATCGACATATTCAGACTCATTATAATTATTTACAAACACATCCTCTTCTTGTGAATAATTGATACCGAATTTATTCAAATCTAGTGCATATATTAATCCAATTAAACTATTGGACATATCTTCATTATCAAATTCATAGCCTAACAAATGTAGCATTTTTATTCTTGAAATTTGCTTTATATTCTGTACTAGAACGAAAAAGTTTTTGAAATCGATAACTAATTGCATATATCCAAGTAAATTGTTCTTGACATTGGATGAAACAGGCAAATGATATTCAATATAAGGTAGAATTTCAGATTTTAAGTCTGATAAAATATAGCCTCTGGTTTGTTCAAATTCACACCTTGACAAAGGAAACATTACTTGTTTGTATAGTTGATATTGCGGTGAATTTGGATTCTCGTGATAAAAGTCGATGAATAAATCGTCATCGCTAGTGATCAAATCCAAAGTATTGAAAGGTTTTAGGAAAATCGATACTATACCAAACATAACTAATAAATTTGATTTTAGAATCGAATCGACTTCAACAAAATATCCTGATAAATGCTGATTTAAAACCATTTCATTGAATGAATGATAGAATTCACTAAATTTAAATTGTTTAAACACTACACTCAACTTCAAAAATTGTAAATTTTGATAGAATTTGAATTCAAATAGCTTTGATTCAAATAAACTTTCGTTTCTTTTGTAGTAAGATTGAACGTTTGAAAAGATTTTATCCAACTGCTTGAATGAACTTAAATTCAGCACAAGCTCTTTGTCTTGGCTTGTACCTACTCTGTCAAATTTGTTGTCATCCAAGGGGAACCATACAGTAAGGCACAAAATTGTGATGTATTTCAAATACGAGTATTCGATGTATCTATTATTTATCAATTCGTATTCAACTTTTGGTTGACTTGAGAAATCAACCAATGTGTTAAACTTGTTTAAAATATCCAAACTTGTTTGATACTTGGTATTTATAATTTCTGACACTACAACTTTCCTGACTTTTAAAAACAATTGATTTGACTCAGATAATGATAAAGTTTCATTCCCATTTAAAAGCAGCTGAAGCTGTGAATTCAATTCCTCTGCGTCTTCCAATCTCTGCTTTTCGATCTCTTCAATCCATTGATCTGTCGCAAATGTGGGTAAAAGGTCCTGGCTATTTAAATATCCAATGACTGATTTACAACACGGATGTAAACTTTGATGTTTTTCCATCAAATTAATCAACGAAACTGCAATACTATTCAAATCTTCACGTTGATCTCCTGCTTCATTGCCATACAATTTCTTATTGAACGTGTACGCCAACTGGTTGATCGATATAAAATCAAAGTACTCATCAATCATGACCACAATGAAAATTAATTTTCGAAACAGATAAATGTACAATTTCTACACCAGAAAGTAATATCAAATGTTCATAAATCGTTAAAGTATACAAGGTTATAAAATGGTTGTACTCGTTGAGTAAGAAGACGCGATATCGTACAAAACTTGAGCGATTGCCCATGTCAAAGGAATCCATGTGCTCATAGTTAGAGACCCGGCTTGGTAGATTGCAGCTAGAATGATCCCTATGATTGCACCTCCAATGAACCCTTTAATCAACCCCACCACACCGTAGAACACCACTATCAACAACGAAGTTACAACATCAGAAGTTTTAAACTTCAAATTATGACGATACTTATTCATCATGGAACTGAGACCAGCTAAAATTCCCACAATCAAATATAATCCGCCCGACAACAGTATTGACCAAAACACGGTGAATTGCCATATGTCCCATGAATAGTATAGAAATGAGTTAAGATATGACGAACGATTGGCACCAGCGGGCCAGAACAACGATGGAAACTTTGGCGTGGTATACCCTATGGGAACGTTCGTAGAGCTAACAAAAATGGCCATAGAACAAGCAGTGTTTATTCAATCCTAACGTAGTAGTTGTTGTGTACTTGAAAGTGACATTAGTTTTTTTTGTTCCAACATAAAAAATCCAAATTTTCATCTTGCCACCAACTAATATTATTCACCCACTCAATTGAATCAACACTGTATATTTGATCATGTCTAGAAGATACGATTCAAGAACCACCATATTTTCCCCTGAGGGTAGATTATATCAAGTCGAATACGCACAGGAAGCCATCTCAATGGCAGGAACAGCTATAGGCATATTGTCTCCACAAGGAGTGGTATTGGCTTGTGAGAAGAAAGTCACGTCCAAGTTGTTGGATGACGACGGGAGTGCAGAGAAACTATACATAATAAACGATCAGATGTTATGTGCTGTTGCAGGTATGACAGCAGATGCATCAATTCTAGTCAACAATGCTAGAGTCCAAGGTCAACAATATTTGAAAACCTACAACGAAGAGATTCCTTGTGAAATGTTGATTAATAAAGTATGTGATATAAAACAGGGATACACCCAGCACGGAGGGTTGAGACCTTTTGGTGTTAGTTTCTTGTATGCCGGTTACGATGATAGATACCAATTTCAATTGTACACTTCGAATCCTTCAGGTAATTACAGTGGTTGGAAGGCTACTAGTATTGGAGCTAATAATTCTGCTGCTCAAACGCTATTGAAAAAAGATTACAAGGATGATTTATCGTTGAAAGAAGCTTGTGAGTTGGCAATCAAGGTTTTATCCAAAACAATGGATGCTTCAAATATAAATAGTGATAAATTGGAGTTTGCAACTTTAAGCTTGAGTGAGAAGTCGGGTAAAGTTGTACATAAAATCTGGGGTGATGAAGATATCAATGTTTTAATCAAATCCACCGGTGTATTGAATGAGAAATCAACCGATGATGATTAGTTAGAGTTAATAGATAATGTAAACCCTTTTGAAAACATTGAATTATTTTCAACTCACCTGTAGAGTTTTGCAACAAAAAAAAAGATTATCAATCTAGAGCAACTTTAATATGGATTTGATATCTTTAGGGTTGACACCAACGTCAAAGAAATCAAACAAGATTATAAAAGTTATAAACAACAACAATCGAATATCATTGTCCATTAAAAATGAATTTGAAAAGCTCAACATTCTTACTAAGCAATATCTTTCCTCCCAATTTGAAAAAGATAATGGACAAGGAAATAACCAATTACAGCAACTATTCCAGCAGTGGTATTACTTTTTTGATTTTGACAGTTTTAAAATTGACAAAATTTCAAATTTGGATCTTTCTGCTTTGCTAGAACTTTATCAAAAGATTCAGAACTTGGATATACTGGATTCGGATGATTTGAAATTGATTCAATTGATTGATAGATACATGATTCTTGCAATCACGTTAAACCTATCAAACTCATTGATTTATAAAACTCTTGTTTTGAAAAACCAACAGGTTTATTGGAATACAATATTAAATTCATCTACAAATAAATTCATATACTTTGTTCAAACTTTCCCGATCAAATTGTACAATTTCAGTTTAAATGTATTTAACAAATCTAAGAGCACATTGGAAACAAATTTCAAAACCAATCAACAAGAAACTACTTTATCCAAGCTAAAAGCTTTTACCAGAGTTTTGTTCGAATCATTCAAAAGTAGTATTGAAAATTTATTTGTTCAAGAGAACCCTTCAATTACGTTTTTATCTAAAACTAATCGATTTACTTTTAAGTCAGTTTTTTGGTATATCACGTCGTTTATCAAGTCTCCAATATCTATCATAAATAAAGAAATTAAATTGAAATTGAAACTTATAAAGAATGAGATAGACTCGAATACTGGATCCATTGACATTTTAATTAAAGCAGATATAAACAATCTCATTCCTTCTTTACAAAAAATTTTATACTTAGATGTAAATGCTAATAATCAAGTACTACAAGCGACCGATAATATTATAAAATTTGACAAATTTAAAAACTATTCGAACACTTCACAACCTTCCTTTGTGACAAGATATTGGGTTTTAATAGTTTTGCTCCTTAAATATGGTCCATCACAATCAATTAGCATTTACAACAATCGAGATGAAATTATACAATGGATCAAATATAATGGAATCGAACCAATCAAAGGGTTTATAAATAATTGGGTCATCAAACCAATAAATGAAATGTTGAGCATTTTAAGAAGCGATGATGAAATTTCGATAACTTCAAAAGATTCACTCAAATCCGATTTGAATTCATTACAAAATATGATTTATGAATTTGCAAAAGATAACAATATCAATGCATCTCAAGAATTAATTTCTGAAAACGTCTCCAATGGAAATTTAGAGATTATTATGTCAAGATATGAGTCTGAAATTAAATCGCCTATCAAATATTTAATAAGTGGATCCTTATTAAGACTTATTCTAATACAAATTCAAAAGGGAAAAGTGGACGGAGCAGTTGCTATCAATGGAATTGATAAATTGTTGAAATCTCAACAATTAGTGTTTGGTATAGTGTCAATGTCACCTTCAATTTTAATAATATATCAAATTTATAAATATTTTACAAGCTCAAAGAAGATAATTGTCAATGGGAAACAATTGAACTTAATTTGCTTGAAAAGTTTGAACAACATTGAAAATTTGTTAATACAATTGAAATTCAACGATAGAAGCGAAAATTCAGTTGAAGGTGAATTATTAATAGAGATTATCAATTTAATAGTCTGTTCGCAATTGATAATTCCTAAGGAGTTAGCACAAGATTGGATAAAAGATTTGAACGAGTTAAATAATAGTAATTATAGTTTTGATATTAAACTTGACTTGATACAAAATATTTGGAATATGTATGGACCTATCTTTAGATAAAGTTTATACGTTAAGAACCAATGATTTCCATGCATTTCTCTTGATTGAAAGCCTCCTACTTCTTAATATCGAACGTTTTCCTCGAGATAGTTGAAGGTGTCCCAAAACTGTTATTGAATCTATAGAGATGATGAATAATAATCCACCATATTATGAAGCGCTCTATCACAACCAAAAATTGAATTTTAGATTTTGAACCGATCAGTGAATACGAAGCTTTTCTTAAAGAATGACCATGTGATTAGAGGGTCAAGCTATTCATTATGGACTATTTGCAACTGTTTTTCGAAACTCATTTGTTATACGTTCTGAGTAATTAGAAAATCATTGTGTAGCTTTACCTAAGTTTTCTAAATTACCTCAATAATTGTCCATTTTGAAAGAGTCAAATAGAGTTAAAAGTCTGTTCTATAATAAATATAAATTCTAGTCTTTATAATAATACATAAATTTGTAACCTTCGAAATAACGATATCATTGAAAACGCCAGCATTTCCAATTCATTTTTTAATTATATAACTGCAAACCATCACGTCTACTTCATTTTATAACGTATAATAATAACCCTTTAACATCCTATTAATGAGTTTTTCGGGAAATGATAGCCTCCATCTTCAAAATTAGTTAAATTCACATTTTCATAAATATTCAAATGTTGTTGAATATAATCATAAGTTGGCATGTTGTCAGGGTCACAACCTACATTGATTGCATTTGCTGGTTGGTATATCCTAACATAATCAATTTCAAACGTAATTGGAAATACCATTGATGGCCAATCTATATAAGCCCAATTATTTGATATTCCTAGGTTCATAATTATACTCATTGGTTCTTTTGATAAAGTTCTCTTACCAATGTTTCCATTCGGATTTAAAGCATTAGCATACAAAGTAATTGTTGGATCTTCTCCAACAAACCATCTGAGGTACCCATCAGTATCATCGTTTAAATATTCAAAACCGTAGTTTTGATAATTGTGTAAAATATCCGATCCCATTTCGTACCAAGTCTTATTTAAAGTTGTAGTACCACTTATCGCTTGTTGGAATGGACCACCAGCATATGTATTCATTGTTGTCACCGAGGAATTATAAATCTCAATAAAGTTGTAATCCGGCATATACCAGATATCCATTGGAGCAATTTGTAAAGACTGAGAAGCAACACCGATATTTTCCTTTTTGTGTGTTTCATCAGTACTTATTTCGGCTTCAATAACATCGATTTCTGGTGCACCTCTTCCGACTCCATGATTTGGATGGTTCTCGTTTGGACAAACACATTTATTTAAACGTTGACCTGGTAAATATGATATCCCATCTGGAGAGCTTTGATTAGGAGTTATACCGGCGTCACAGCTATTATAACTATAAGGCCAAACTCCTTCTGTTGAAGCTAAATAACCTGGCCTACCTAAATTTCCCATTGTCCACATACCAGGCCACAAACCTGATTTTGTACCAAAACCAGGTAACTTTGCCGACATTTTAATTCTCCCTTGTGTGAAACACATTTTATTCCAACTTTGTAGCATACCTGATCTATAAAATAATCCATGATTTTTGAAAGCATCCATTCTTAACTTTAATGTCCCATTTGAGGTTGAAGCTGCATCAGGATCATACCATTCTAAATCTCTAGTAGCGTCGTAATGTAGATCAGGTGCGGTCCAGAATTGATCATCACCTTCGTAGAAAGTTCTACCCATAGCGTTGAATTCATCGCTAAATACCAATTGCCAATCATCGCCACTTTTTGACTTTTCAACCAAAGCATCCTGAGGAGTATCTGGATCAATCAAGGTTGTTCGTATACCACTGATCATAGGATAAGAATAACTAGTTAAAATTTCAAAAGATGTGGGTAAAGGTTTCAAATGATCAGTCACACCAGAGTATGTCAACGCTGGTAATAAAATGAATACCAACGCTGCTCCAATGAATAATACAACCAAACCTAGTAATCCAAAAAATGATTTCTTGTCACTGTATTTCAAATCATACCAAAACCTATTTTTTTCATATTTTGCATCTTCAATTGGATCTGGGTTATGAATAAAATCATCACTTTCTTTTTCATTTACATTTAAGGGAAACGAATGAGCAGGATATCCACCAAATGGACTTTCAATAAATTTGTTTAATGAAGTTGATGAGAATTTACCTGATAAAACGTTTAAATTTGTTTTTGAATTTGGTTTTGAATTTTCATTTGAGCCAATTACTGGGTACCTATCAAACGAAGGAGGTTCATTGATGTTTAATTTTTCATTTCGAATGGGGTTCTTTGAATATTTGGTATTTATTTTTGATGAAAATGATAACAATTGTGAAGTTGAGTCCGAGGATGAATAAGTGTTGGCGGTGAAAGGTCTACCGTAGTTTTTTTCATTATACTGTAGTGAAGAGTCAGAGCCATTTGAGTCTGAGTTCAAATCACAAGACGAGGAGGATTCATTTAAAGGAGTACTTATTGTTGAGCTTTCAAATGGGTTCTGTGGTATATCATCATTACGATTGGAATTGTTTGTCAAATTTCTATTAACCATGATTCAAAATGTAAATCACTTAGAAGTATTTGTGATGAATGAAGAGGATAATATTGAAGTATAATGAAGTTTATCGTGGCACAGTTATTGAAGTTGAAGTTGGAATTTATGGAAGAGCAAAAAAAAATAACAGTTTAAGGTTGAAATATTTTAGCAACCTTTTTGAGACTTTGTTTTAGTATGAATAAAACGTATAGTAAGAGTTATGAACTCGAGAATGAAAATTTTCACCAAACGGAATACCGTACACTTCCGAGTATCTGTTTTTAGATCTTGTGGTTGGTTGGCAACCTCGAGTGTTTTGAAAGAGAATTTGATTGAAGATGTACATTTGATAGACCGTTATCCAATCGCAGTTACAAAATCGGGAAATAGTTGCTACCGAAAAAATTTGCAACAAAAAAATGCTTTAGCTGATGTACAAAATATTTAATGAGCTATTAGTCTTGCAGTTCGACAGTAAGAACATAATAATTATACCACAACGATCCAATTTAGTTTGAAATCAGCAAATAATTGTAGTTTTCAAGGTGTGCCGCCATCTTTGTTAATCATTGAGTCTGATTCGCCTTGGTAAAAAGTATAATAATGCGAGATGTCAAAAAGTGACATTAGTATTTTGATAATTTGAGATATTATGAAGCGTTTTAGATGTTATTGTAATTTGCTACTTTCAAAGTTTCTGGTTTATATGATTTCAAATTTCATACATTTTTTCGAAGCGCTTTAGCATGATTACAAAGTATAATAGTTTATAAAATGTATGTAAATTATTATGGTCTGGAAAGTAATATTAGTCTCTGTTAGAAATAGAGCGTGTGGAAAAACCTTTGTATAAGCTCTATATTGGATTTATTATATCATTAATTTCAAAAATGAATCTATGACTGCCGTAGCTGCTAAGCTCGTAATTGCTGAATTTGTATCATACGGAGGACTGACTTCAACAACATCGGCTCCAACTAAATTTATACCTTTCAATCCATCAAGAATACCGAGTAATTCTCGGGTAGTGAATCCTCCAACTTCCATTGTACCTGTACCAGGGGCATAACTAGGGTCCAAGCAGTCAATATCAACACTTATGTAAACCAAATCATCTTCAGTGACTGATTTTAAAAGCTCATCAATTATACCTGACACCCCAATTTTGTCAATATCATTTGCTTTGATTATATGGAACCCGCACTCAGAATCATGATTTTTATCAAATTTGGAGTCGATATATGGGGCCCGAATACCAATGTGATAGTTGTCTTGCAAAGATATGTAACCTAACTCATGGGCGTAATGTAAGAAAGTACCATGATTCAAACTCATGTAGTTGGTTATACCGCCGCCTAACTTTTCTGGGTCCCAAGTGTCTATATGTGAATCAAAATGGAATACCTTAACTTTTTTACCATATTGTTGATATACATTTTTAATCGTCATCAAAGTTATGGTATGATCTCCGCCCATGGTTATAATTTTTGGAATTTTGAACTGTTGTCCTTTATGTTTTGATATTGATCTTTGGCCTCTATACAATTGATTCAACGAGATCCTATTATCAAATGGCGTCATTGAGATATCTCCACAATCAATAATAGAATAGTTGTGGGTTGATTCGTCATAGGGATCAATTTTGTATCCAATACGTTTACCAGTCGATTCATGCGAGCCTAATCTTTTGGCGGTGTTTCTAATTGCGTCTGGTCCAAATCTTGCTCCTGGTCTAAAGCTCACTCCTGTATCGAAGGGGGCACCAACAATAGCTATATCGATTGATTCATTATACAATCTGGGGTCGAAGCAATTGAAATGGTTCAAATGGGCATAAGTTAGAATTCCACCAAACATGCTTTGATCGGTGATTATATCCGATGTGTCGTCTTTATCTGGAAATTTCAACTTTGTTCTGTATTTTAGATAGTTATTGAAATCTTTCTCATAGTAAATGTCTGGGTTTTTTTGTTCATGAGTTGATTTCTGTAATGGATGAGAGTAAATCTGTTGTTGATTTGAAGGAGAATAATTATCGTAGACTATTTCACCGTATAATTGGTCTATAAATGAAGATTGCTGCAAAACAACCTGACAACTAGCTATCAAGGGTAAAAAAAATAAGACAAACATGGGTGAATTTTGCAGCAAAAAAATACATCAGAATTATTATGTGCATATATTTATATATACATTGCTTATCCGCTAAGATCATCAACGCGGAATTCTAAAATAGAAATATATTCCGCGTGTAAATCATTTATATAGGCCAGCTATTTAGCTCTTATTCATAGCATAAGTTGATAAATATTTCTTTTAATGATGATATCAATCTGTCACTGTTGAAATAGGTTAAATAAAATAGACAACAACCAAATATCATAATAATCTGTAGATGAATCACCAACCAATAATTTTGTTTTTGTTTTATGTCGACTTTCTGACATTCTAAATCGTCAATATCATTCTCAATCTTTTCAGACAGTATTCTCCTGTCTTCATCTCCTAATTTGGTCGTATATTTTGGTTGATTCATACACATTGGATTATCTAGCTGATACTGTTAAATATTTTTCTTCCCCCTTGTTTATTTTGATCTATCGTGTTTATATGCAGGTAAAATTTCAGAAGTTTGGCGTTTTATTTTTTGAGGCTGGTACGTCAAGGCAGTGTTCGTATATTATATTACATAAAGTTTAATCGTCTAACCATCTTCTCTTTCTCTTTGTAGCTCCACTGATTGTTGCTTTACTTACTTTTTCACTAGCTGCGTACCAATTAGTTGGGTATGGAGCTACGGAGGCCCAATTTGGAGCTGATTCAGCCGTATAACTCCAACCGGGAGTGATTGTAGATTGAACGTTTGGAGACTTCATCTTTGTTGAGTAATAACTGACTGAGGATGTTGGAAACCTTCTTGTCCACGAAGTAGCTGTTACTTTTGTACCTGGTTGCATTTGCATGGGGGCGTATCTCGTTGGACCTGTTTGTAAAGTATATGGGACTGTGAATGACTTTGTATCGACGGATCCGGTGGTGAATCCAGCTGCTGCCGCCCCTGGTTGTTGACCAGTTTCTGTAATATCCAATGTCCCCGTCGTACCTCCCATATTTGTTAATTGAAATCTAGGAGTATAATGTATTGTATATGTAGTACCATCAGATGAGAAATCAGCAAAGACTTGAATGAAATACCATCCACTTGGATAATCACCTTGATTCAATTCGACGGTGACACTTGGTGTGTCTCCAGAGACTGCTTTTGGTCCATATATAGGATTGGTGTTCCAACAATATATTGGATCATTTGGACCTGTACACAACAACAAGGTATATTTTTGTACATTCTTGATGTTTTTTTCATCATTTGATCCGTCATCATCTTTCCATGTAACTGTAAGTGATGCTTTACCGCTTGATCCTGAGAATTTGGCTCCAGCAGTTGGTGAAGAAATTGCAACATCTGCTTTGATTAGATTTAGAAACACAAATATTAGAATGGTAAATGAAACTAACATAGCGAATGTATAAATGTAAAACTGTTTAGCTGAAAGGAGAAGAAAATTAGCTAAAAAAATAAAGAGCTTAAAATAAAATGAAAACAACAATTTGTAAATGTACACGAATTTTATAATATTGCTGCAAATACTATAAGATTATAAAGCCACTCATGTTCATATATGATACAGTTCATGTATAAATTGTAAGTCGTGAACATTATTAAATTTAATAACACTTGTATGATGTCTATCACACATAGTATATAATGTATTGAACATAGTTCAAGTTTAAATTACTAGTTTGTACTGGAATTTTTAGCATTCAAATACGTGATAATTTTTCTTTGTCTTATTTTCACTGCCGATAAAAAGCTTCCACCGCTGATTCTGTAAATACGTATAGTCGTTAAAATAAAAGTTGATGCAAAAACTAGACAAAGAATAGTGAACTAGTTTTCAGACAAAAAGTATTCTTAAACTAGAAAATATCATTGTACATTGCAAAATGAAGGAAGAGATCTATCTGCGCATGATATTTAGATTCCACTCAGATGCTTAAGCAAGTACCTAATTTTTAATAATTTTAGTTGGTTCAAATCTAGGTTAGTGAGTGAAATCCAAACTGTATGAGATAAATTGCTCACCTTGTGTACCTATTGTTTTTTCAGAGCCTATTACAATTATAGGTTTAAAAAGAAAGTCAATTTTGAGAAATTTGAATCAAAATTTATGTGCACTAGTGGTAACGACCAATGGCGGCAGTTGAGCGAAATGAATAGAAATTCTCAAAAGTTCATATGACAAGTTGCGAAAAAAAGTATCAATAATGAACAGAATCAGTTGGTCACTATTAGAGTCATTCAATTAGTGGAGTTTATTTTTAAGGTACCTTGAGAAAGATAAATTTTTTCAGATTTGAATTCAACGGCGATAAAAAATACAATTTTTGTTTTTCGGTTGTTGCAAGAAGCGGTTAAATGTCAAACTGATATCCACAAAATATAAGACAGATCACCAATTAGTATGACTTGATTGAACAAAATAAGGTTAAGTAAATTAGTATTATTTTTTATCATAGTTTATAGAGATTACAAAATTAAATTAGCTTAACTATGAATGAATCGCTCGAAAGTTAAAGGAGCAAGGTAAAATCATGTATATTCGTCATCATTCGTAAATATCAATTTCTCATTATGCTTGAATTATTTAAAAATGTATAATACTATTAATAAAAATCCAATTATTCCAATTAATATCCAATCTAGATTTGATAAATCTTTGATTGAATTAGGTTGCGAGTTCTCGTTATTTGTCACCAAAGGTTTTTCTTCATTTGATTTTGTACCTTGATGATTAGAAGCTGTACTATCCCGACGACGATGATGATGATGTTTCTTCTTTTGAGGAGATTTTTTTTTCAAAGAGGATGATCTTAATAAATCCAGAGCTGTTATGACGTCTTTTGATCTCAAGGGAGAAGTAGATTTATTTCCATCATCGTTATCGTCATCACTCAATGATTTTGTGATTGTTGATCTTCTAGATGTGATTATAGGTGGGAAGATATTTGAGATTGAGGACAATGCATGGTTATTGTTATTATCTATAGAATTTGAAGATGTGTTCGCATCTGTGTCTGAATTTGAGTTTGAAATTTGTCGAGAAGGTGTAGCTGAGGTATTGTTGAAGTAATCACCAGGCACAACTTTATTGAGTAGACTTTTTGATTGTTTGACAAGGATCATAGTTATACAAAATATCGGGTACAACAGAATAAAAAGGAATATAAATAGTCATATATATAAATGAAGTAGGTTAAAATTATTATAGATTAATAATCGAAGAAGCCGAGCGCACAGGATAAATAATACCTGAGTAAATGCAGGTTCCATAAAAAATATTGACAGTGGTTGCGAAATTGACACACAAACTGGAGAAAGAGAGACAAAGAGTGAATAAGTGAGTGCAAGGGAAAAAAAATGAAAAACATAATTATGAATTTAAATCGGTTGACCTGGGACATTCTGTTTAATTTGTCAGGTTCGTGTAGATGGTGCATCTTAGTGCAGGGTGCATACTCTATACATTATTTGCCTTCACACTGATTTTGTAACGATATACCTATACCTAAGTGCAGTATAAATATAACTAATCATTCTTATTTATAAATAGTTGATGACTGATTTAGAGTCGTACAATCACTTTCACACGTATTGTTGTTAATATTGCTCAAGAGTGTTGATATTCTTTACAATCAATGACTCAATAATCCGGGGGGCTGACGTTAATAAAATCTATTCTTATATTTACGTTTGGTTTGTGGCTGAAATTTATTGATACGGTTGGTCCGTTGTCCGTATTCTTTTGTCAAAAATAGACTAAAAGCCGTTTTGTTCTTATTTGTATAATTATTTATTCACTGCCCACAGTGCGATTGATCTATAATCAATGTAATTAGTTTTTAATTGTTTATTTGATAGCCTTATCAAGTTTAAAAGTGAGACAAGAGTTTTGACACCATCATCTACTTGACAAACTAACTATTACCACTTTAAGATAGAAATCTAGGTTATAAATACGTATATGCGTTTGCTTTTGAATCTAAAATTCTAATTGCAAATTATTATTCTAATGAACCTTGTTTTCCATACACTGAACCTTAAAAGGGATTGTTGAATGTGATAAACTTCAATGCTATTTTTAATTTGTTACGAGCAGTTGATAACCTTAATTTCAATTTCGCATCTGCACGTATTATCCTAATTTTGTATTCTTTGCGTATAGAGTACATTTTTCACTTTTCCTGTTTATTTCTTTTCCTCTCCATTTTTTTTTGTGCTTGTCAATGTAAGATGCTAGTGTGTTGTACATAATTATAGTAATTGGTATACGGCTAGACTAGGTTCAAAAACTTTTCCCATTCAAGAGAGATTGATTTAGTCTTTTGTATATTTGATAATTTTATACAGTTATATTCTTATCATTAAAATCATTACAATCATTATCATAAAATCTATGTCATTATTCTTTATATTGTCAGGTCAACATTATCTTGAACAAATTTCACCACTTTAACAATTGGCGTAGCATTTTCAACAGCATGAATGTTACTGATGGTATGTTTTGTATTTGATGGCATAAAATTCCATAAATCGTTTAGCTCAGTTTGATTATTAGTATTTATCGTTGAATCATCTTTGAATGAACTATTATTATTATTGTTATTGTTATTATTGTAACTGTAAGTGTATGTACTGTTATTATCGAAATTAACATCTATTGTCAAATAATCATTGGGTGATAATAATCCATTCGATTGACTTTGATTATTATAGTTGGTGTACAAATTTGTAGAATTTAATCTGTATATTGAATCTTCTTCTTTGATTTGAGGCGTTGTGTAATCTGCAAGATACGATCTTGACTTCAATTTTCTGTTTAAACTTGAGTATGAAGTTGAATTTGAATTTGACGTCAAAGCTAAACTTGAAGGTACTGAATTACTTCTTTGTAATTGTGAACGATTTATACTTTTAATGGTTTCTGAGGTTAGGGTATGTCTTCTTTTCTTCTTGGTATAATTGATCATTTTTTTTAAATTATTCTTATCAGTTGAAGATCTCATGGGTGTAGAATCAGTAGTGGTAGGGGTTGATGATGTATTTTTATTGTTGATGGCGATTTTATGTTTATTATCCGCTCGTGATAACTTATTCTTTATATAAGAAACACCAGGAATTCTTGAAAACATGAAAACAAATAACAGCCAAGTGGAGATAAATATGTATGGATTATGTGTGAAATGAATGAAGAAATTTAGTTGAATATATATAAATATATGACAATAGAAAATAATACAATAGGTGAATAATTATACGAGGAAGAGAGAGAGAAAGAAAAAGGGTAAAGATTTATGACAATCAACAGATCAAATTGAGTTTGAGAAGTTGATCACAAGTAGGAGAATAATCAAATACAGATTACAACTTAAACTTTGTGATATTCCCAATATTAACTCAATTCTAAGCTGAAATTTAAAATTTTTCTGTGCTTGTAATGACCCAGTTTAACAATCTATACATTTACTATAACAATTGTGCATTTGATTGAACCTTGACTTACTTTACTACTATTTAATATCTTTGAGCTACTAATTGAGTTTGTTATAACATCTAATGCTGTATTCAAACCAGACGTTTGATTTTTTTAGTTGCATTGGGAACTGTAGGGATTTATTGATTGTAGTAAGTTTGATTTTTTAACGGGGGTTTAGGGTATGTCTGTGTGGTATAAATCCGTACTGTCAGAAGAATTATTTTTTAATTGTCTTGTCTTGTTGCGTCTTGTGTTAATTTGAAAGCTGGGCATATTTTTAACGCGCTCTTGTCACAGTACACTACAGTTGTGTATAGGTGAATTTTAATGTAAGCTTCGGTTATTTTCTGACTCCTTTAATTATATCCGTAACTCAAACTTTTGCTCCATCAATAAACGAAATTAGTTGTTTGGTTCTTCCATACGTTTTTTCTTGTGCTTGTCAAAACGGGATTACTAAGGGTCTATCTCCGTTTACTTAACTATTCCCCGTTTTTTTAATTCTGTTTGCCTGCTATAGCCGTATTTCCATGTCTATAGTTACATTCCAGACGTGAAATTTGGTTAATAGTTGTGTTTGGAATTATTATTAGAATGTACAATAATTACATGTATTATTCTATTTCCGTGTTCTATTATAATAAGTGAATTGTAACATAATACAATTTGCATACAATAATTTCTCTCGTTTGTATCAATATAATATTTACACCTGGCAGGAAAAAATATATCCTTATAACAACTAGTATTCCAGCTTTTTAAGGTTGACCATTTTTCATCCTTTTATCTTGCACTGCTGGCTTCAATTTTAATAACCGATCAATCCAGATACCTTATTCTACCTTGATACTCTGTGTCTCCATTTCCTCGGATAAACACAAGTCCCAATTCTCATCCTTGTTCTCATAGTTTTAAGCTACAATTATTATCTTCTAGTTGATTTTAGAATATAGAGGCGTTGGATTTCGTCTGTTACTATGTATATTTCTTTATGAATTGTTTATGAAAATTCACCCACCTGTCTATCCATTCTTTACCTGGGGGTAAGAATGTGGTTCTCAAATGATATGTACCATCCTTCTGACCAAACCCATTACCTGGAACACAACATATACCGGTACTTTCCAACAATTCAATACAATATATATCATCGATTTTCAAATCAGAGTTCTTAGCCCTCGAGTACAACTTATGATATTTGTCCTTGTCAAAGTCCAACTTTGGGAAAATGTACATTGCACCCATGGGTTTATTACATTTGATGTCCTCCATCTCCAAAAATGCCTTGTATAATAAATCAGCCCTGATTTCCAAATCGTTATGGATCGACTTTGTTTCAGCTTGATACAACTCAAAACTTTCGTCGCCTTCTTTAGGAGGATTGATCATTAATTCCATCAACGCTTGTCCACTTACAACCGAACATAAATTGATCGAAGCTAATTTGAAAATCACATCTTTGACCTCCGGCTTGAACCCTGTGAGCTCCATGTATCCACCACGCTGGCCACATTCACCCGAAACACCCTTCGACGTCGAATGCAACGAAGCCAACTGTACGTTTTTGTACACGTCATACTCTTTTTCCTTCAATTGACAAAGAACTTTTTTGAACGAGATAAACTTACCTTTAAAGATATTCTCTTGATACACTTCATCTGCAATCAATACTATCCCATACTCAGCACAAATGTCAATCAACTCAATCATATCTTGTGGTGACAAGATTGAACCAGTGGGGTTTCCTGGATTTATAACCACTAAAGCTTTGATTGTTATCCCATTTTTCAGATTCTCTTCAATCAAATTACGAATCTCTTTTGGATCTGTTGACCAATGATTCTCTTCGTCTAAATAATATCCAATTGGTTTTGCATTGTTCAATGCAATGGTAGCTGTGTACAAAGGATACTGAGGTATAGGAATCAAAAACCCCGAGTTTTCATCCACTGATAGTATCTGCAACAAGTACGAAACGGCAGTCGACGCCCCACTGGTTAAAAAGATATCGTTGACGTTTGACACATATCCATCATCTCTAGCTTCGATGAATTTCGATATCGATTGTCTGAAAAATGCGGCACCCTGTGAGTGAGAGTAGGCACCAATTGAGCCTATACTGTTGAGAATGGTGGTTGCTCTTTCAATCACGTCCTTAGGGTAGTCGATGTTGGTTTTCAAAATGTCTGGATATTGTAGAATCGACAACACTTGTCGATACCACGTCAACGGTTTCTGGTCCAACTGCTGTGGGTTTCCTATATTTGCGTTGATGATCTTGGTGAATGGTAGTCCGTGGCTCTGGGGCTGGGTCTTGATCAAATCTTTCAATTCGTCAGCTATGATTGGGATCTTTCCACGTACGGCGTATTTGGCCTCAACCGTGCATGGATTTATATCATGGATGGTAAGACCACTTCCTGGTTTAAATGTAGATAAACACCTCAACAAATTTGTGTTTTGAAGACGATTTCTCAACATGTGGTGAATAATTTCTGGAGATAACGTTGAGTCAGATTTATATAATTTTTTTCGACTGATATCTTGGGGTAGAAAAAGCGAACGAAATATTTATTATCTGATAAGTGAGTGAAAAGTCACTCGATTTAGTGGAAAAAAAACAACAAGTTGAAAATTAGTTGAAAATTAGTTGAAAATTGCTAACTCAATTTGCGAATGCCTTTTGGTTGAGTAATGCCCATGGCTATACTCTTTGTACCTAAAACTCTTTTTTTTTGCTCCGGAGTTATACCACCGACATGTCTCACGAGGATTGAATTAGACACAGAATCGTATCTATTTGATGGATGGATGAATTGTACATTTTAATCATTCGATGAGTCAAAAATGTATACTGTGTAACTCAGGATAATAGCTTCTCTTTATATCAATTTGTAAGGATAATTTATAGTTCCTAAAAAAGATGTGGTTGATTTACCCCATGCATGTAAATGCGTGATTACAAGAATAGTGCGTGCAACCAAACAATCAGCAACTTCATACAATATTGTTGATTCAACATCATCAGCAAGAAGGATATCAGGAGACACCACCTCAACAATATATAGTTCGTGTGGCAAGGGTGCAAACGTTTTGAGCATTTTTCAATTGGTCATGAACCATGTTGTGACCACTACCCCCTTGGAACCCCTTAATTTTAGTAAATCATACATTATGGGGATTATTATAATCAACTTATTTTCTGGAGTACAACATGATATCACACCATCTCAAGTATAATATACAACTAGACTAGGTTATATATATATGATTATAGTATACTTTTATTTAAACGTTTCATGATTTCAATTTTATCGATTTCTACCCTCGATACATATTGTTTCAGATTGATTGCTATAAACTGAAACCTTTGCTCTTCGCAGCATCTTATATAAGAAACAATCATTTTTATTCCAAATAATACTGCCAAATGTCCATCTCAAATCATAGAAGATGTTCGTTGGCTATTGAATCCCCAACAGATGAAAAGATCAATTGTCCTCTCAATGCCTTTTTAATCTACAATCAACTCAAACATGAAGAAGAGGAAGAAGAAGACGAAGAAGAAGAGGCTAAAAGTTATGATGATGAGGAGACACTTGTAAAATCCAATTCTTTACCCAATATACCCCATTCGATGAACAATGCTAATAATGACTGCAATGAGAATGGAAATGTTGGTAATCGACGAATCTCAATCTGCGATTTGAATACATTTAATGATGAAGTCAAGTCTAAACATCTACCGGGGTATAAAAACTTCAAATCTTCAAATGATTTACAGAAATTGATTCCTCGAAATCAAAAATCAAGCTTTCCAGAAACCTTCCAGTTGAATAAGAATCATCGTAGGCAAAGTTCAATAGCATTAAAATTCGAATCGCCAAAGATTGTGTAACAAGGGAGATCGTTTTGGGTTGTGTCAGGGTTTACAAAGACAATTTTTTCATCAAATGTCTAACGTGGTGTAAATTTGTATATTTGAATATATTGATTTGGTAAAACATTGCAAATAATCTTGAATCTTAGCTGAACGGTTTTGATACGTAATCTTGCAACAATTTTAAATTCTGATTTTATTGCAACTGATAATATATTTAATAGAAGATAAAACAGCGATTTTGTCAGAGTAAATAAAAATGCAACTGCACTTTTGTTTCAAATTTGGATCAATTTTACCAAATTTTAAAAAAAGCATAGATCGGATAGCTTTTTTTGTCACAAACAAATGAATTAAACTGATGTCAGATGTATTTACATGAATCTTGTTAATTGAAAGTTGATTTAGTACAAAACATTTTCAAATTTTTGAACTCTATCAATTGATTAAATAGACTACAAAGCTTTTCGATATAGATTTTCCTATACTCTATCTATTACTCAAAACAGAACCAGAAAAAAAGATATTGATCTTTGCGCAATTAAAGTTAATTCCGACTTAAATCCGTGGTACGAGGTTTCTATAGATAAATGAATATCGATATAGAATATAGTATAATATAGTAAATATATAATAGTATAAGTATAATTAAAGTAAATAAAAGATTGTCTGTTCAATATATTTTTCAATGACCAGTTTTATGACCAACAAGTAGTGTACCAATTACAATTACTAAATTCCTGAATTTCGGAATAGAACATCATCCCTCTCTTCTCTTAAAAGAAGTCAATCTTTGATCTAAGCTTTTCTAACGATTTTGTATCAATGTAGTTCAATTCGTTTTGTGGCGAGCTCTCCATTTCGTCGAATGACTTTTCCAATATTTGTTTCTCGGCATTCCTAACCGATTCTTTAAATTGGGATAGAGCTTGTATTGGGCCATCTTCAAAGGTATACGCTAATTTTAGCATGTCTTGATGATATGTTCCTTCGAGTAGTTTGCCGGATGCTGTTCTCAATTTGTACTGACCTTTTGAACCCACTTCTGTTATTTGAAAAGGTCCATCATAATTTGGTTGAGTTTTCTTTGACTTGGTTCTCTTCTTGTACACCCATTGACCTTTTATGAAACTGGCATGAGTAGCAAATGGTTGTTTTAAAATGTTCTTCATTTCCATCATTCTCCTTTTTTTGTCGTTGTGACTCAATCGATTTCTCTGCATTGCCTTCAATTCAAACAATCTTATATGTACCAAATCTCTGTGTTGTTCATCCGCTTCTTCTCTATTATTCTCTTCATTGTATTCGTGTAACAAATCTCGATATAACTCTATTCCATTTTCAGAGATACCTTGTGATAGATATAATGGGGATTTGTTGAAAATCGTCGGTAAACGATTGAAAATTCCCACAGCTTTGTATAGAATCTTCAGCCAATTCAATAAACTTCCGTTGGTTAACGATTTTAAAATTTTCTTTAGCAATCCATTTGCTTTCTCTGTTCTACCGTTTGACATCGGGTGATAATTTGATGTTGTCAGTAGCTTCTTTATTCCTAACGCAGCCATCTTTGTTTTAAAAACTGTACCAACAAAACATTTTCCATTGTCTGATATTATCTCGTCTGGAATACCGTGAGTTTGTACAATACGACGTATGGTTTCAATTGCGGTATCAGAATCCGGAGACATTGTGGCTGTAGCATATAGTAAACCAGTGACATGTTCCACAGCTACAAATATATACTTCTCGTTATCTAAATGAGATGAAGTAGTGATTGGTCCAACATAGTCTACTCCCCATCGCTTGAAAGCTAATAAAGGTTCAATAACAATCAACTCTCTTGTCACATCATGAAATGAAGACAGTATCTGGCAGTATTCACATGAATTCACTACCTGTGTTATCAAAGGGATTGCATCTGGATGCCAAACAGTCTTATTGCACATATAATAAGTAATCCGGATGGATGAATGAAATTCTTTATGTATATCCCTTGCAATGCCTATATATTTTTCTCTGGATATCACCTTGATTAATCTATCCTCCAATACGACGTGTAAAGTATCATCCATCAATACAAATTGATCGATTGGGAGTGTATTTTCCATTTCTTCGTTATCTGTTACTTGTTTCGGCAGCAACTTCTGATAAATTTGTTCAATATCTTGCTCATTAAGATTCGTTAATGACAAAATGTTTATAGCACTTGATGTGGCTGATATTTTAGCAGACTTATCTGGAGCATTGTAATTTAATTTTGACCCGAATAATTTCTCTTCTTCTACCACCGGCCTTATCCCTTTTGTTTGGTACCTGCTCAAGATGTCTGCAAGGAGGTTCTGCTTTCCCAGTATATAATATATAATGGGACTGAAAAGACCTAATACATCTATAAATCTTTGTATCCTAGTAGGAGGTTTTATCAGTTTGTCTGTTAAAAGTGATAACGATTGATGATCGGTGTATACCTCGACCCTGTCGTTGGCCATATACTCGAACTTCTTAAGTATATAGACAATCGCAAGCAACTCCTTTTCCATAGCCGAATAACGACTCTGTGTGTCCGATAACTTGGCGCTCGCGTAGCCTACGGGAACAAGACGAGTGTCGTGTCCCATCTCTCTCTCCTGCATTAGTATTCCCCCGATGGCTTCATTGCTAGCATCAGTGAAGACTATGAGCTTCTGGTCCGGCTGATACACATTTATGGCAACATTTTCCAATAACAAACTCTTCAACCTTTCAAATGCTACCCTTGATTCTTCCGTATGCACTACCGGTTTATTCTTTTTTATATTTTCTTTCAACAACTCATTTAAGAGCTGGTACACTTGCTCATTGACGGTATGATGAAACGGAAAAAGTTGGCGAAGTTGACAATACTCCTAACCTCTGTGGTCGTCTGTGGTAGTTGCCAATTCTTGATTGATTCCAACTTATCAGAGCTAGGGTTCACTTTGTCATATTCAATTTCATAGCCTAGGAATTTCACTTTCTTCTGGAGTAATTGGGTTTTATTAAGGTTTATTTGCAAGCCGTGCATATCTAATACTCTTAATAACGATTTTATATATCTTACATGTTCCTTTACATTTGAATGAAAGATCATTATATCGTCCATATATATAAAACGGTTTCTTTTATCAATATTTCCTTCAGATAATATTTTTGTGATGAAACTAGTGAAAACATATCCTGAATTAACCGCGCCGAAAGGTAAGGTTCTAAAGTTGTAAGTGGTCTCATCGGTGGTGATGCCAAAAATCATAGCCGTCCTCTCAGTCACACCAATTTGATGGTATGCCGACTTAAGGTCAAATACCGAGAAAAGCCAATTGTCTTTTATTTTCGTAATCAAATCTCTAAATTGAGGGAAATATACTGGCTGTTTTACCGTAACTTGGTTCACCCTACGTAAATCCACGACAACTCGATGTGCTTCCCCCTGTTTGATACAAAATATTGGCGACAACCAACTACCTGGAACCGCGGGAGTAGTAAGCACCTTTGCTTTCAACTTCTCTTGAATAAATTCTTCGATTATTATCTTCTCTTTCTCAGTTTGAAAATATGGTGCACTCAAAATAGGAGTGTTCAGTGTAGTGATTATGTCGTATAGATATGGACGGTCTTGTGGTGGTCTTGGCTCGGTATCAAATAACATCATAAATTCTTTTGGAAGAGCTTCCTGAAGTTTATCGCGGTGTAAATTTAATATTGTTTCACTAACTTCATGTACATTGCGATAATTTAAAATCAAAATTTTATTTTTTTCTTTCATTGAATTGTCAAGAGCTATTCTTCTACCATCGATGATCAATAACTCTCCATTATTTTTTGGATCCAATTGATAGCTCCAAGCTCTCAATTGCTCTTTTCCTATGATCAATTGTGATAACGTATTTAGAACATGAACTAATATTTGAGTACTAAAAGGTTCTGGGAGGTTGATCACTACTTGAGTTGTAATAAGATGGATTTTATTTGAAGCTGTTTTGACCTTAATAGGTTGAGTCATTCGTATGCTTTTTTCAACCGGAAATCTTGAAAATAACTTCAGAGGCATAAAATTGAGCGATGCTCCGGTATCACAAAGGATGAAGATATCATTAATGGTTTGACATAGGCCTCGCGTCTTGCCCGGTAGTTCCTATGTGGTGAAGTTCGCCATCTACTTCTCCCTCGCTTTCTTGATTCTCTTGTTCGTCTTCGTCTGGCAACCTTTGAGATCCGTCAGGTCTTATTTCTTCATTTAATGCAAAAGCTGCTCCAAACTTATTTCTCTTCTCTTCCCAACCTTTGTTGTTACTATTGTTATAATTATGATTGCTATTGTTATAACTATTATTACCATTGTTATTGTTATAGCTATTATTACCATTGTTATAACTATTATTACCATTGTTATAACTATTATTACCGTTGTTATAGCGATAATCTTTGTTCTTTTGAAACGACTTGTTCTGAGAAAAATATGATTTGTTTCTATCGTACTGATTGTAGTTTTGGCTATTGTTATTGTTGTTATACTTTTGAGAATAAGGTTTCAGGTATCTACTTCTCTTGTTGCCAATGTAGTTTAACTCTGTACTATCGTCGTCCTCACTTGATTTTATTTCGTCAGGAAAGACATTCGTATAAAAGAAAGGTTTCAATTGAGAAAATACGTCGGTCAATTTAGTTATCCTCTCAATTCCACTATATCTAGCTTGATTCATCTGCGTCTCGAAATACTTGCCAAGTTCGTTAAATATAATATCTTGGATAACGTCTTTTTTTTCCTCAGATTGCGGACTCCTATAGTAGCCTTCTTCAATTCTGGTAATCCAATCTACCACTTTCTCTGATGCTCTAGGAAAGAAAATAATCTTCACTGTCTTGCTAAACAACTGTTCTTTTAACTTTAATAAATCCACTTCTTTTAATGCCATCATAACTGTCTCTTTCCAACTTAAAGCTTCCGATTTATCGTCTGGAAGGTATTTCTTGTATGTGGCATTAAGATTTCCCTCCATGTAGGTGAAGGCCGCCGCGCCCCATTGGTCCCATTTTAAGTTGGCTCCTCTGAAATGCATTTGAATGTTATAGAGTTTTTCAATAATTTCAACGTCACCATTGCCATCGATTTTGTACTCCTGAACCACTGGTGGAACTTTTGCTGATCCTTTCGATAATGCATCAGAATCTTCTAAGATAAATCCTCTTAAAAATGATTTCATGTCCGGCTCGGGTCTGTTGGTGGGTCTGCCTTTCAACTCTTCTAATTCCCGTTGCTGGCTTTCCATTTTTTGTTGTTGACTGTTTAATCGAGCACATAACTCTTGATACTGTTGGACAGTAATGGTTGCTGGTTCGTCAATCCGGATATTTTGTCCAATCATTGGAATGGTGTTGGGATTGTTACTAACTGGCGTTGGGCTTGGAATAGGTCCAGTTGAATTGTTGCTGGTATTTTTATTACCTTTATTTTTGTTGTTTCTGGCCATTCTGATAGGATATTCTGATAGGATTTTGATTATAGAATTGTTACTTCTGAGGTCCTAAACAATCCTTTTCTTTGTTTTGCGGTACGGGCAATAGGGGCAATTTCCGAACTGGGGCAAATGGTCCTCTCTGGGGCAAAAATGGTCTTTTCTGGGGCAAACTTCCGAACTGGGGCGACTAGCCGAGGGCAACTAAAAAAAAAGGGTCCGCGCTGGGGCAATATCAACAAAATCACAAATTCTACCAAAAGGTGTCTTGTGTCGATCCTCAGAACGATACTACAATCCTCCTATGATGGTTAAACTAGTAATGCAGTGATAGATCCGTAATGAGGCTATAGTACGTCTGCAAAAGCTGACTGACTCCGTAACTTTGTTTAAAACGTAGTAACAGAATCTGTAACTTATTAACAGGTCCTATACTAGTTAAACAGAAAATTAATTTTCTGATCTTTGCGCAATTAAAGTTAATTCCGACTTAAATCCGTGGTACGAGGTTTCTATAGATAAATGAATATCGATATAGAATATAGTATAATATAGTAAATATATAATAGTATAAGTATAATTAAAGTAAATAAAAGATTGTCTGTTCAATATATTTTTCAATGACCAGTTTTATGACCAACAAGTAGTGTACCAATTACAATTACTAAATTCCTGAATTTCGGAATAGAACAATATTGTCACCACGTGAAACAGACTGTCTTTTTTTTTTGAGAGATATCTTCTTCATATTTATTCTCAGGTACATCTTGGATGATATAGATCGATCTATTACAAAATGATCAATGACCCTAGTAAAATGCCATTCTATTTAGCATACTTTTACATTATCTATAAAACTCCTATGAATGAAATATTACACTATTCATATTCTTTATTAATCTGTTCCGAAATATAATTTATCTATATATCGATTTCTGAATGGCCACGAGTTATCCAAGAATTTTTCTTGATTATACCATTGATCACTCAACTCCATGGATGATAACTTTCCAATTAAAACATTGATTTTTGGAAACACATTCAAAATTCTTCTAATTGAGATCTCCGTCGACAAATAGCATATTAAAATTATATTGGACTCCTTGATATTGTGATCTAGCAATACTTGGATCGCCATGATTGCACCTGCGCCCGAGATCAACTGCGAGTCAAACAACATGATTTTACAATCTGGCTGTAAAGCGGGTAAGCTTTCAAAATGCAATTGTGGTTCACCGGTAGTTGAATCTGACTGAATGAGTAATTTCCCAACAATCAAATCTGGGAATGTGATTTTCAAAGATTTCATAAAACAGTCTCCACCTTGGATGATGTTTATTGCAATCATTGTTGTTTGGATGAATTCAATACCCGCGTATTTGGCTCCACCGCTGCATACAATCTCTTTACGTTTGTTATCGTTAAAGAAATTCTGTTGACAATACTCAATTAGCAAGTTACTCACCCTGTTAAAATAGAATATAAAATCGTCTCGAGTTGTCTTTTGATTGAACAATATCGAATTTATAACTCTTGTCTGGTTCGTAATCGGTAATAATTTAATATTTGGAAATTGGCTTATATCAAACTTCTTAATTGATTTCCCCAATTGTTTTAAATTCATTAAATGATTCTTTGATTTGATCAATAGTTGATTTTTAATATGTTTAATCATGAGATTTATCGCAATTAGATTATCTAATCCTCTGGGTATAATTAAATCTGCATTTTGTATAGTTGGATTCAAATATTTGACTGCATTTGGTTTCACGAAATTCTCCCACTGTTTGATCGAGCCCATTAGATCTCTCCCACGATACAATATATCTCTGGTTAATCTTCTCGCCAAACATATATCCAAATCCGTGTCGACATAAATCTTAAGATCCATCATGTTCAACAACCTCTCATCGTACAATGCATACAATCCTTCAATGATGATCACGTTAGCACCATAGATTGTGATTTGTTTGTTGGTACGATTATGTGATTGAAACAGGTAAACCGGGATATTCACCTTGGAGCCTTTTTTCAAATCCTCCACGATTGATACTATGAGATCGAAATCGAGACTGTTGGGACAATCAAAGTCGAATTCATTGTTGAACGCCATCTTGCTTTGCTTTGGACTTAGTGGCTTGTAGAAATTGTCAAATGATAGTAGCACCGTCCAGGGTTGGTTAATGCCTTGGATGATCTTCTGCGAGATTGAAGTCTTACCGCTGCCTGAGTTCCCAGCGATACCTATAATGTATGGCTCGGTCCATGGAGGGATGTAAGATGATTTTTTAACCTCGAGTGAATCTACCTCTTTGTTGTCCAATTTTGTATCATCGATGACTTGGGGTAGCTCGTCGATTGAGAGACTTATGAATGACGAACTCTCGTTCTGGGATATCCTGCTGCTTCTCCGTTTAGACATTGCAGGTTTGTAGGGGAAAAATTTATGCGCAGATCATCAAAAATATGAAAAGATACCATCAGGGTTCACCAGAACGAGCGGTGAGAAGAAAAGAAGAAGAAGAGGATCATAAATATCGACGAGGTAAGGATGATTGGGAGGATAAACAATTTGAGAAAGCCAAACAGTTGAACTTGGTCACTGATGATAAGATTCATATCCAGGATGACAACGAATACGACTTTGTGTTTGACGAGTCCCAGTATGTTGACTACGAGCAGGACGAGGAGATCTCAGGCGATGAGGAGGATGAAATTGAGGTGGAGGATCAAAACGAGGTGAAGGATTCTCGAGCGGCTGAAATCGAAGACGTTAAAAAGTCTCTACCAGTGTTCAAGTACAAACAGGAATTTCTCGACATCATGTCTAAGAATCAAGTTTTGATAGTGGTTGGTGAGACCGGGTCGGGTAAAACGACTCAATTGCCGCAGTATCTATATGAGGCAGGGTATACTGAGAACGGGAAATATATAATTGGTTGTACTCAGCCTAGACGAGTCGCGGCTACTAGTGTTGCCACGAGAGTTGCACAAGAGATGAATGTGAAATTAGGTCATCAAGTTGGATACACGGTGAGATTTGATAATAAATCGAATAATAATACATTTATAAAATATTTGACCGATGGGATGCTACTACGAGAATTCCTTCTAGATTCAAGTTTATCAAAGTATAGCTGTATCATAATTGATGAAGCTCACGAGAGAACAATCTCAACTGAAATTCTACTCAGTTTGTTGAAAGACATAATCAAAATTAGAAAAGATTTAAAAATTATAATTGCATCAGCAACGATCAATGCTGAGAAATTCTCAAATTTTTTCAATAAATCACCTATTTTGAATATTCCAGGTAGAAGATTCCCCGTCAAGATTCATTATACAAAACAACCAGAAGCGAATTACCTACAGGCATGTCTAACGACTATTTTCCAAATACATTTAACACAAGAGTTACCAGGAGATATTCTAGTATTTCTCACGGGACAAGAAGAAATTGAAAATTTACAAGAGATGTTGAACACTGCGATATCAAAGTTGAAAAATCAAATCAAACCAGTATATGTATGCTGCATATACTCAAACTTACCTAATGAATTGCAGGAGAAAATTTTTGAGCCAACACCACCCAATTCCCGGAAAATCGTATTAGGTACAAACATAGCAGAGACATCCATAACCATTCCTGGGATATCATACGTGATTGATCCAGGATATGTCAAACAAAATATATACAATTCAACTACAAACATGGATTCATTAGTTGTTCTTCCCTGCTCAAAAGCAAATTGTGATCAAAGAGCAGGTAGAGCAGGACGTATTGGCCCTGGAAAATGTTTTAGATTATTCACAAAACATTCATTTGATGATGAATTCGAAATCAACGCAAAACCAGAAATACAAAGGACAAATTTAATTACAATTGTATTATTGTTATTGTCATTAGGTGTAAATGATTTGATAAAGTTTGAATTCCTAGATCCGCCAAATAAACAAAATATAATCAAATGTTTGAACATGTTGTATTCGCTCGGTGCATTGAATTCAAATGGGGTTTTAACTAAAACAGGACGAAAAATGAGTGAGTTCCCATTGAATCCTATATTAACAAAGTGTATAATCACACTGGAAAGTTTTCATTGTACAAAAAGCATATTAATTATCATTTCTATGTTGGGAGAGGTCAACAATTTATACTTTATCCCGAAAAATCAAAAGGAGTTATTTGAAAAGAGGCAAAATGAATTCAAAAAGGATGGTGTTGACATAGGTGATCACATCATATTATTGAATATATATAACCAATGGGTATCAACTAGTTATTCCAAACAGTGGTGTCAAGATTACTTCATCCAGTATAAAACTTTGAAAAGGGTGAAAAACGTTTATGAACAAGTATATAATTTAACTGAAAAGATTGGTATTACTGTCGATCAAAATGAGCAAGAAAATTATCAAATGATTATAAAATGTTTGATCAGTGGATTTTTTAACAATATAGTTAAATTAAACTCAAACGGTCAATACTATACAAAGTTGAAAAATAATGATATTCCAATTTATCTTCACCCATCGTCTTCGATATATAAGAAAAGGCCAAAACCAAAATATTTATTATACAATGAGTTAGTAATGACAAGTAAAGAGTATATGAGGAATTGTATAATACTAGAAGAGAAAATGGTTAATGATCATTTGAAATGAGGACAAAAAACGACAAATGATCATAAACAGAAAAATGAAAAGATGAAGCTGTACAAATGCTGACAATAACACTCAAAATATTTCCTACTTTTGCCTGAAATTATGATATCAACTATAATTTAATATTTCACTAATTATGGATCATTACAAAACATGTAATCATATTTCAGAGTAACGATCATAGTATTCGGTAAAACTTGAAATGTTTTGACAAACGCTACCATAGTATAGATCATCGAATTTACAAGCGATAAGAATCATCTAGATGAATGACAGCACAAGTGATCTTTACTAAAGAAGAAATATCTTGATATAATTATAAACCGGTAGAAGAAATAGAGACCGAAAGAACAAAGACCTAGAATTGATAATAGACTGCAAAATCAAGAGATCACAGCAACAAACACGAGGAAAATAAAATCAATTACGCGGATTCTGCGAACCTAATTTTTTTATACAATAGTAAAGAAGATTAAATAGAACAAAACACAAAAATACCAATAAGTTAATTGGATAGTCATGCATTTACTTTATTTGGATCGGTAACCGAGATTTGGTCTAAACATAACAAAGCTAGATTAGTAATATTTGAAACCACACGACAATACCGTGAGAGTGATACTATTCAATATTGACTTCCATCAAAAGTCTACAATCCAGCTTTAAATGAACTATGTTTATTCAAAGTATAAGTTTATAGATTATGCAATATGATAGCCGAGTGATGTATACTCATAATGTCTTTTGGAGCTACTGACATGACACTAGGCATTAGAAACAATACACGTATTTTACTACGCGAAAAAAAAAGTCAAACAATAATAAGGTAAACCCCCTTCAACTAAATAATTATATTAAGCTGAAACAAGAATATTAATTACTATAATTACGTAATCACTTACTTAATTAGTATTTACTATTTACTCTTTATATTTGTTTTTGTGCTATTTATTTTTTTCATTTTTTCTCTCTTTAATTTTTGTTCTGTAAATCTATTAAAATTTTTACTTTATTTTCACTATACCAAACTCCCTTAATCATACCATTCCACCATTCTTTCACTACTACTAAAACTACTCCATCTTTCACCATATATCCTTATCATTATTGAATATTTCATCTAATTACAACTCTACATTTATATTTTCATTCACTCGTTTAATTTTCATCATTTTTACCCGAACCTTTTTCATTCAATCATTGTTGATCCCATCTACAATAATCCAACTCAACGATATATATCAACTTTGAATTAATTTATAATCTTTTTCAATGCTAACGTTGAACATTTATTTGTTTGCTAGCTTATTTTCAATATTGAATTTGGTTCAATTCACATCTGCCGTAACTTATTATGCCCCGGGTACTAATATAGGCTGCTATTCTTCAATATCTGGAGGTAGCTCCAGAGGTAGTTACAGCTGGCAATCTTCTGGTTATTGTTTAGATCAATGTGGTAATAACGGCTACGTTGCAATAAACGGTGAGGAATGTATATGTTTATCTGCTTTGCCTGCTAGTTCAAAGAAAGTCGCATCTTCAAACTGTAATAATCCTTGTGCTGGTTATGGATCGGAGACGTGTGGTGGTTCTAATGATTATTCTATTTATCAATTTGCACAAACAGGAAGTCAAGGCTCTTCAAGTTCAAATGTAGCTAGTTCATCAAGCTCTTTGTCACCATCTTCATCAAATCAATTATCTTCAAGCTCAAGGGTCTCTTCAAGCTCGACTAGAAATTCAGGTGTTGCAACTTCCTCGTCTTTTCAGGAAACCGATGACTCAATGTTTTCGACTACTTCTAGCGTCGTTAGTCAAACTTCGACTTCATCTATTGGAAGAAGTACACAAATTGTGTTATCTACAAAATCAAATGAGAGTGGATCCGTCATCATTTCAACAATAACTCAACATGAGACTCAAACATCCCAAACTCCATCCTCAAGTTCTTCACCAACAACTTCATCTTCAACTTCATCATCTACTGCTTCTTCTCATGTAGATTCATCGTCTACCAATTCAAATCACAAGAAATCATCATTAGGACCTATAATTGGTGGTGTTGTAGGAGGTGTAATTGGAGCAATATTAATTGTGTGTGGTATATTCTTTTTCATGAAATATAAACGCAATCATGAAGATGATGATTATGACGAAGAAGAATTTTATGATGATAAGAATTATATATCAAGAACAAACAATTCAACAAAAGGATCAAGAAAAACAAATAAACAACCTTTTAATGATCCTTTGGAAATGCCAATGACAAACCCATTTGTACATCCAAATGACGATTTAGTGGAACAAAACAATAATCAGGTACTATCTCAGCAAAAACAACAACTAGGTAGGTCAAAGACGTTCACTGATCCAAGATTGAATCCAATGTCTATGGGTAGACGTAGACTAAGTGAAGGTTCGTTGGTTGATGAAGCAGATTATTCAAGAAAAGTATTACAAGTTGCCAACCCAGATCGACTTTAAAATTATCTATGAGTATGCTTTTAATTTATTTCAGTTTATATATGTAATCAATCTTGTGAAAGTATTGATTTTTAATGATAGGTGTTTTTCAATCTTTAAATAGTTTATTGTGTGATGATTTTTTTATGGTAGCATTTGATATAAATTTAATTCTCAGGTAATCTCTAAATTTACTTCATTCACATACTTCAATACTTTAATCATTTTGCAGTGGAAGATTCATTCTTTCATCAAACTTTCATCAAATCATTTATAGACCATATTAATGTCCACCGCTGATCAACAAGTATGTTTTTTTCCATCAAGGCTGTGCTAAGTTTGGTACTAACAATTCTAGTCTCTTGATTCACAGATAGATGAACCGATGCAAGGATCATCGCTAGATCCATCTTTGGTAGAATTAGAACTGCAGACACGTTCAAAACTAACTGCAAAGCAAAGAATAATTCGATTTCTACATCATTTTATACCTATAAAACAAACATACGAAAGGTTGAATAACGGATTAACAACTGGCAGGTTACAAAGTAATGTACCAGGTAGATTCATAGGCCAAGGCACAGATGGAGTGTTTAGAAATTTGATGGCTAAACCAGATACAGAAGAAACTAGACAGGAACAAGAATTACACCCACCAACATATGAAGAGGCTGCTGCGGATTCGACCCCGGAATATTGGGAATCTACCATGATTAGTCCAATGTACGACGATGAAGTATTTGTTCAAGGTTTACCTGTTGGAAATATAGCTAATTTTGTTTGGAATGCTTTAGTCACCGTCGCCTTTCAATTTATTGGATTTATTTTATGTTACTTATTACACACTTCCCATGCATCAAAGCAAGGTTCAAGAGCGGGGCTAGGTATCAACTTGATTTTTTACGGTTGGAATTTAATACCATCAAATTTCGGTAATTCGAATCAATTACCCAAAAAAATTATTCCTAATGACCCAAATGATTTTGATATAAATAAAAATACAAAAATTGATGGAATTATAGATAACTATAAATCTAGTATTTTATTAAATCCTAATCTACAGAATAATGAACAAAATTTGAGTTCAAGTTTATTGGATTCTTCAAATAATGTACCGTACGTAGCATACGGTTTAATATCATTTGGGTTATTTATTATATTGAAATCAATAGTTGATTATTATAAAGTGAAACAATTGGAAAGTAATATATTGAGTCCAAGCTCAAACGTTCCTACCACCCAATCAATCACATCGGAAGTCGAACAACAATCAGAATAATATATATTAGTTCAATATAATTAACATTTTTTCATAGATTGTAAACACTATACCTCCGCTCAATACTAATCTACCTAATCTTGGAGTTGCACCTTTCCAAAAGGTAATTAAGCCTTCATTTTTAAAAATCGTGACAAAACAATTTAATGTGGATGAATATAATTTATTAGCCCCTAAAGCTTGCATTCTAGTCTTGACTGTATCTATAGGCATTGTTGTGTACACAGTTATAATTCCAGATAAACTACCAATCAAAAATGTTGTGACTGAATTCAATGATTCGTTTGATTTTATACCTTGAAATTGTTGAATCATAGTTTTAATAGAATTGTAACTACCTAATCTGACAGCTTGGTTTGAAGCTTGTCTTAAAGAAACCGGCACAACACCAGCGTAGATTCCTTTAAACCCCATATCTTTAACTAATTTTACTGAACCTGATATCAAACCATTTTGATACTTTGGCATTTTAGATTGTTTATCATCAATCAAGGCGGTTTTAATAGCTTCAAATGGAGTAACAGCAATCACACTCTCTAACAACCCTGCACCCAATCCCGCTATTATTCCTCTTGGTCCTGATAGTTTACCTTGTGAATCACTCAACAAATTCTTGATTGAGTCAAATCCAAGAAATCGTACTGATGCTTTCACAGTATTTCCAACCACAAACGCAGGACATCCAACGTATAAGCTTGATACACCTTGAGTTTTGGCAATGTTGTATATTAAAACAAGGGGGTTTTTAGAAATTTTCAGTGATTTATCAATCAATTGAAGTCTAGTTTTTGCAAATTCAAAAGGATACGTGATTATCCCTTCAATTGCGCCTGCCGTTCCACCAGCAATAAAAGATTTAAAAGGATCAACTTGTTTCTACTCTGTTAATACTGGATCTTAAACATTATGAATAAGCTCACATACCTTTTCTGACATGGCTAAATTTTTCAAACCTGAAAAATAGTTTTTTTGTTCCTGTCCGGTATCGCAAAATCTAGAGAAATATATCAAACGAAATCTATGACAAGTACTATGTAGGTACAAATTTGTTCTATTCAACTCATTGTAGGATTTTTAACTAGATTATTCTATCCTTTTGAATATTTTTTTCGAAGTACCGAGAAGGGCTTCGTTTGTTTAAAATGACGCTGAAGGACAAACTCGAATAACCATAATGGAATAAATCTACTCAACCAATGTAATAGATAAGAAGCGTGACCACTATACAAATTAAACCTCTTTGATTTTTTTGTAATTTGGGGCACAACTTGTTTAGCATACGTATCTGGAGGAATACTCATGTTATGTGTCATATCAGAAGTGTAAACCATTGAATCAACCATACCATCAACATTATATCTTGAATGTTGTGATCTCTTTAATTGGAGCTCGACTTTTTCTTCTTTCCCAATATCTGTGTTTACCCCACCAGTGATGACCGAATGTACATTGACTGAAAACGGTTCTAATTCTCCATGTAACGTCAAAGCATAAGCGTCGATGGCTGCTTTTGTAGCCAGGTATGCACTAATCCAAGCCAAAGGAGCTCTTGCAGCAACAGAACTTGTAAATATTATTGATCCTTTTGCGTTGATCACAAAGGGCGACAAATGTTTAGTCATATTGATATGTCCTAGCACATTCACTTGGAAAAGAAGATTCAATTTAACTTCATCAATTTCAATCGCTGGTGATCCAATGGCAATACCTGCGTTGTTGTACAAAATGTCTAAATAACCACCTGTTTGTTGCTGGATTGTCAGAGCAACTTTTTTAATATCTTCAATTGATGTTATATCGCAGGGTATTGAGATAACTCCATACTCTTTTTCTAAAGGAATCTGTGCCAGTAATGTCGATTCAGGAGAGGCTGCAAATACTTTGTACCCTTTTCTTGAGAATTCTTTAGCTAAAGAATATCCGATACCTGATGAGGCGCCTGAGATCAAAGCATATTTCTGTCTTTTTTGACTCATAACTGATAGACAACAAAGAAATTAATTAGTATTTATACTGTCTCTACCCCAAACATCAATCATTGCTTTTTCTTGTGAAAGAGAGAAAAAATAAAAGATAAGTAGACCAATACTTTCTGCACTTACTAAATCGTAAATAGCTGCTGTTTAGGACAATAGTCCCCCCACCAGAAAAATAAACCCCACATAAAAGAAGAATGAAGTTGATACTACGATAAACATTCATTTGCTCAGCACTGAGTCTATCGTTTTGTTGTCGTTGGTTTACCATCACGTGGTTGAGGAAAAAGATTCAACTAGATTCCAAAATTCATCAAGTGGTGAATTGATCACTTGTCTTAGGTTCTGGATTTGTTAGCTCTAGCCAGGTCAAGGATTTTAGACATAGGTCGCCAACTGATACTGATGTTTCTCCTTTGGTATAGATACTCAGTTATGAAGTATATGATTCTCTAGACACATTTTTGAACTTACCTTAGATTTCATCAACATTCAATATAATGCATCTAAAATCTAAAAGGTTACTCCTATAGTTATTACTCAAAATTCCAGAGTTGAAAACTCTCTATGTCGCACGCAGTAATATGCAAAAGTAATAATAATCTCAAATAGTCTTTTAAAACTTCGACGGTAAAACCAGGAGTAAACATTCCGAGTTTTGTAACCTCTACATTTCTCATTAACACTAAATACACCTCTATATACCTAATTTTATTGATACTTTGAATGTACCCTGGATTGGATCATGATTGTAATATACTCTATTATTATGTATTGGCTCTGGAGTTGGAAGCTTATAATTTGGATTCTTCACCTGAGTTCTATTTATAAAAACTTCATTGCATTCATAAATATCAGCAACACCCAAATCAACACCCCCTGGTAATATCGATGATGGAGCTGGTGTTCTAAAAGTTTTTGGAATATCCGACAAATCAGGTATAGTATTTCCTCTACCCACATGCGCCGCAATTCTCCTACTTGTGAATGTTCTACTACTGCTACTACCATTGTTTGAACTATTTGAAACAATTTGTTGATCTTCATTGTAATTATGTCTCCTTTTTCTTCTACTTTCTCTTTCCATTTCCTTGTCTAATCTTTCTACTTCTAGCTGTGTCAATTTTATAAGTTGAGGTGAATATTCAGGAACACTAGAAGGGTTTCTGAGTATTGAAAAAAAATCATCAACAAGTTGATAGTTTTTGGATACTAACCTTAAACATGGTAATAATCGATTTCTAATCTCGTCTTCAGTAACTGGTGAGCCATCATAACTATACCCTGTAATATTCAATGCTTTGTAATACATTTGAGATTGCTCTCGTATGCTATGGGCAATAGCAGTGCTGAACTCTCCTGGTAAATATAATTCATCACACATTGAGCTTGCAAATTCTTCTGGATCATTTTCTTGACAATTCAATATGTCCCACTCGAATTGATCTGTTAGCTGACTATTATTTATGGTTATATCTATTTTAATTGGTATACGCAATTCACCCAATGTCTTGTTTGGTTTTTTCTGATATTCAGATATTTGCTCCTTTATAGTGGTTAAAATTGTTTCATAATGAACTCTTGAAACAAATTTATAATCATCAATCAATTGTCTTGTAAAATCTTCAATACTAATGATTTCTTCATTCAAGTCCCATAAAAAGGTATCTCTCAATTTGAATTGATCTCTTTCTTGGTCAAATTCAAGTCTTATAGGAACTAAATGTTTGGTTTTTTTATCATTTTTACTAACTATTTCATTAATCATTCGATCTGTATAGTCTGGTTTGGGCAATAACAAAGCTGTAGAGGCATTGGTGATACCGTTTCCATATCCTTGATAACCTTCCCCCCATATACTGTTGTTAAAATGACCTTTTTGTGATAAAGTAATTGAATTCATTCTCAATTGTTTAATCTGATTGTATACATGTAAATCTTTTGATAGATTGTCAAGTGTGGTTTTATTTTCATTCATTTTTTTATTCAAATTAATTAAAAACTGTTCATCTTTTTGTATAATATTTTCATATAATTTTAAATCCAAAGGTATTTCTTTACCTTGTTTTTTTAATTCGTCCGACCATTCATGATAACTGGATAATTTTTTCATTGGAATTTTATTCAACAAGTCTTGTGAAACCCCTGGTATGTTTGTAACTCCTATACCATTTGTATGTTGTAGATTTGGAGAATTCCCTACAACTACATTCCCACTAGATAGAGAAGCGGAAGCGGAAGATGATGGAGGAATCACTTGAGGACTAGTATTACTAAATGATGAAACATGACTTCCAAGCCCCTTATTTGGAAAGTTCTGTTGCTGTTGTAAGTTCAAATCCATTTGCTGTTGCATTTGACTCATTTGAGGTCTAAATTGTTGGGACTGTTGTTGAAACATATTATCAGACGTCCCTGTCTGATTCATACGTTGCTGATTCATCATCATTTGTTGTTTCATCAACTGTTCCCTACTCATTTGAGGTAAACCAGAAGGGCCAATATTACCAGCTTTTTGCTGTTGCAAGAGTTGTTGTCTTTGCATGTAATTTCGCATTGCTTCTTGGAATTGTGGATGATTTTTCATTGCTTGAATTTGTTGAGGTGATAGCGATGCTATCAATTCTGGTGTCAAAACTGGTAAATTCCCACTCCTGGCCCCTCCACCTTGCTGAGGTATGCCATGTATTCCCTGCGGCATTGTTTGCGGTACTCCTTGTTGTAGATGTTGTTGCGGCGGTTGTTGCAACCCCATTGGCTGTTCACCTAGACTTTGCGGCAGCTGATTAAAGTTCATTCTCCACAATCCACTATTCTGTAAAGATTGTAAAGTTGTTTATCTTAATTTTTTTTCTATGCATTTTTCAATTTTTATTTGTCTTACACGCACTATGTAATTTACATTGTATATTAATTTATACACTTTTTCATATCATAAATTCAAATATGGATTTCATATTTACATAACGACGACCACATTCACTTAAATATTTGTTGACGACTTCTTGGCAAACTCCGAATAACTCTCTATTTTGTTCGGCTAATGCATCTATCTGACCTTGAGCTAATTTCGGTAGTTCATTTGATTCTTCAAGCACATCTTGTATCGGTCTCAATTGTCTCTTTTTGGTTTTTTCTATATCAAACACAGAATTGAAATATGTTAATTGATTGTATAAAGCTCTGTCGGAGTATTCATACCTCATGACCCCTTTACAATCCATAGCTTTGCCTGATAACCCAATACATCTTCTACCATATACTGAGATTTGTCTAGTTTTTATACCACACGCTGGATCATCACATACTAACCATCCACAATAATATAACGCAATATGCTTCCTTATCAAACATTCCAACTGTGACGTGATTTTAAAAGTTGGAAATGTGAAATCACATTGCAGACATGTAATACCGTTGAATGTTACTTTATAATCATTGGATGGTATAATACCTCCAAATCTAAATGATTTTTGACATTTGCATTTAAGCACCAAATAGCTTGATTGTCTGAATCTTTCTGTATCGGTTATATTGGATTCTAAAGGTAAGATTTCTCCATTTAATCCATCTGAATTTTTAACTCTCAAAATATACTTTTTGGTATCGATTCCCAAAGAGCTTGCAACTCTCATCATATCAACACCTTCTATTCTTTCTAATAATCTTTCAACAGGGGCAAATATCTGTTTTTCAAGATAATATCCTGGATCAGGCTTTAAATCAAGTTTCTTTGATAGTAATTCTTGAATGGCTCTTGCTCTTTCTGCAACTGTTGATTGATCTTCTTGATCTGTAGGAGCAGTGATAACATATGTAATAACACTTCCGGCTTTGATAACTTTACCGCTTTGTCTTAGTCTCAAAGCAACTTGCACTTGTGGCATTGATTTACCATTAGGATATGATTTTGGATCTTTCGAAAGCTTGGTGTTGATTTTATATTTATCGACAAATATTTCATTTGACTTGATTTTATTTTTCATTTCTTCTAGGTAATTGTAAACTTCAATCAATGCTTGTTCAGGGTCCGAATCAGATAAAATCTTCATTAAAACATAAGTTGAAATGTCTTTTGAAAGTTGACAATACTCTCTCCTTCTCATATCTAGCCCCTTGACCTCTAATATTGATACTTCTTCTCCCAGTTTATCAATAGACGCATTCATTGCGGCATACTTCTTTTTAGCGTGTAACAATAACCTTTTGAACACGTTATCAATATCAATTTCTAATAATCTATAACGTTCATTTACTTGTACCTTGAATTGATCACCAATTTTAATTGCATCTTGAAAATTATCAGCACCAGTATCAATCATGACTGAATCTGTATCACCATATACTACCCTCAAGCTTGAAGATTCTGCCAATTGTCTGGTGTCCATTAATATTTCTCGACCTTTGTTAGTAACCAACATAGCTAGTGGTTTTGCATAGAACCTCGAATTGACATAACCTAAACAACCATACATTGAATTAGCAGTCAATTTTAAAGCTTGTTGTTTGATATCATATTGGGCTTTTTGAAATGGGGTATTTCTGGAATCTTTTAATAATTTCTTGACTTCTCGACGTCTGGAAACTAAGGTGTTTAATAATCTAGGTAAAACACCAGGCTGAGAATCACTCTCTGGAATTATTGGCATATCTGCATCTTCATCGTGGCTTATATTAAATCTATCTCTGTCAACAGTTGTAAAACAAATATTAAACTCTTGTATAATACTTGGGTATAACGAGTTAAAGTCCATGACTAAAACATAATTCTTGTGTAATCCCTTTTCAGGTTCAAATACTAATCCACCTTGATATTTAGGTTTCTTATTTGAAGTTTGAGTCGTGACATCTTCTTCACTATTTTCCAATTTAGCTTGTTGTTGATAAGAAGTGTTTTTATGTATTTTATCTTCTTTGTCAGGTACAATATATCCATTCTTTTTAAATTCATGTAATAAGATGAATTCATTTCTACCAGCTCTAGTTCCACTCAATGTGTGTGACCATGCATTACCAGCAATGTTGGTCAACTGTTTAGATAATGATAATATTTGAATAGCAAAAGCAATCTCACCAGTTATTTTGACATTTATTTCATTTTCTTTTAAAGCCATCAAGAATAATGTAGCATCTTCGGCATATTGAATATTCTGATAATTGAGATCCATATTTTCATGTTTTTTGTGACATACAACGTCATACATTTCCGGCAAGTCCCAAGATTGACATTTCATTGTTAACGATTGACCCAACTCGTTGGCAATGTCACATAATAATCTACCTTGGAAAACTTCCCTAATTAAAAGATTGTTGTTATAACCAGAAATATTTTTGTTGATCATGTATGGCCATCTTTTTCTATTTCTACGTCCTAGTGCTGACCATGTTGGGATCCCGAAATCATACATTCGATGAACTAAAACATCTAGAGAAATATTCTCTAACCTATGACCGACAAATACATCGGGATCTAATGTTTTGATCTTGGCAGCTAATGCACCAAGCAACAGCTTTTCATTTGGACAAGTTCTCAAATTGAAATGGTCTTTGGTTGCCAATTGTTGTAAACCTGGTGGAAACGAAACAGATCCGACAGGTCTTGCTAATGTTAAGATATCATTTGGTTGCAAATTTTCTGGAATTGGAGCATCTTGTGATAAATTGAAATAAGTAGCTAATGAAACAGAAACTACTTCTTGCTTGTTTTCTTTTGCATTCATTACAGTTTGAACTGATATAGACGTGACGGTTAAGTTTGGCGGTTGTGGTGCATCATTTTCGATAACCTTGATTTGATTAGGAGATTCTATCAAAACTTCAACCTGACAATGTGCTGTATTTTTTATTTTATCAAAGTCACCATTTTTAATTTCCAACCAACATGGTCCCATTATGTTTCTTTGGGTAACAAAAGCTTCAAACATGTTGGTATTTGTACCAAAAACGTGTTTAAAAGTTTGACCTTCTGTATCAGCAGGGAGTATTTGACTATTTGTTAAATTATTGAACGGAACAAGAACTTTCAAATATTCAGCTTCTTTGGGTATATGAGCTAGTTCAAAAGCATATTTCTTAGTTTCGGGTCTAGCTTTAATAACGTCAAGTTTATAATTTTCAGTCAATATTGGACTTAATTCATCTAAAACATCAGAAGTAGTAATTTCAGTTGATTGATCCTCTTCGCCGTTAATTAACCGATATTTTCTTGGTAAGAAATAAAATTCTCTGCATAATCCATTAACTTGAAGAACTCCAGAGACTAATTTATTTTCTTTAGTTAGTATCTTTCCAAATATTAATAATGAATTATCAACTTCTGCATAGTCTAACCAAAACATTTTAAATGAGTCAGATTCATCTGTGACTGATTCGATTGACAATTTCTCAGTGTGATTAGCAAATGAAGTATAAGTAGGATTACTATTCAATTGCTCAGGTTTAACAGAAGTGATTGTGGAATATGAAGTTTTTTTAGTTGAAGTAGCTCTTGGTCTTTTAGAAACAACAATTTCATCTTCCGAATCGTCCTCTTCTATCTGTTGTTCTATCTTCATTTCTGGCAAATCTTTTACTTTAATTGGCGAAGAAATGTCCGGATCAATATTCTCTTTTTCATCCAACCCAGTTTCACTTGCAAATTTGATTGGTGATGATGGTTGTTGAAAATCATCAAAATCATCTAAATCCATAGTATAATCTGATGAAGCATTAAAAGTTTCTAGTTTAGCTGATTTCTTCACCGTTGTTGAGAAATTAAATCTTGATTTCGATTTGTTTGTGTTTTTATTTATACTTGTATTCGAGAAAGCTTTTGTAATGGGTTTCTGTTTTGGTATATTATCATTGAAGTCATCAAGGATATCATCAAAATCCACTTCGACTTTCTTATCTGTTTTAGTTAAACCTCTAGCTGGTTTGAAAAAATTATTAATTTGGGAAGTTTTAGAAACCTTTAATGGTTTTTGATGTCTATCTCTCTTCCTCCTTTTTGAACTATGATTTAAATTTTCATCTTCTTCATCGGAATAATATTTAGGTCTTGAAGAATCGTCCCACTCATCTACTCCGTTATCGACGTATCCTTCTCCATTGTCGTCGACTATAAAATCATCATTCATCAATTGATCTCTCTTTTGAGCTCTATAAGTTTCCTCGTCCACTTCATCGTAAATTTCATTAAGATCATCATCTGATTCCACAGACAAGTTCTTACCCGTTTTTCTTGCCTCCTTGAGTTGCTTTAGCTTCTCTCGTCTTGCTAATCGAGACAGCATGGTGGTAGATACTAATGTATTTTTGAAACCAAAAAAAAAAAAAAAAAGGTAAATAGCGGGACGTGTTTACTAATAAACGCGTGTAATCGGTAGCATATCGTATTTACATTTACAAACCATATAAAATTTAATCAGTCTACTGAATCAACCATTGAGAACTTGGTCTAAGAGTGCTTGACTTATGGCTCCGGAGCTAACCATCTGGCTAATTCTATTTACAACCAGTGCTAAAATCTGTGGGGCCATACTAAGAATTTGTCGCAAAACACTCGTTAAAATGTTTGCTTGAATCAACGCATTGACTAATTGGATCAATGTTAATGCACCCGATTGTAAAATCCTTGTTAGAAAATAAGCTGCTGGCTGAGCTAGTTGCGGGGTGGTTAGTAAATGTTGTACCACAGATACCGCCAAACCTGAGTCTCTCAAAGCTGCAAACAAGTTATCATATAAGGCGTTATCCCTTTTGAGAACCATCAACTCATACAGTTCAGGTTGATCTAACTCCAACTCCATGGTTCTGGCAGTCAATTCGTCAGGTCTTCCTCCGATGATCTCACTATCGTCAATAAATTGGTCTCGTTTTCGTAAGAAATTTGATAAATCCAATCCATTCTGTTGCAACACTTCATTTGTGATTCTCAAAACACCTGGCAAAACGTTGGGGTCGTTTAAAGTTAAACTTATTATATCCATGATTAAACCGGACTTGTTGATTGCTATAATCAAATCTGTCAAATTTATCAAATTCAAACGGAGAATCCAAATGGTAGTATCAATTACAATATCCAACAATCCCTGTCTTAATAATACAAAATCTATGACCGAGTATGCAATTCTTGTATTAGCTAGAGCCGCTAACAACGTGTCTAAGATTGGATAATTTGATCTTTTATGCTGTTCTAAAAACTGTCTTCTTGAGAGCTCATAGTAATCCATGGTTCTGTTGAAACGAAAAGTGATATTACTTGCTCTTGTATTGGTTCCAAGTCTGTCGAAATTGAAAGTTGTGTTTCTAATGATAACGTTAGGGGATGCAGGGTCATTAGTTGATCCTATATTGATCAGATTAAGTCTGGAATTAAACGTTATATTTCGAGGTGAGGTGGTGTTTATTCTGGTGCTGTTTGTTACCGGATCGTGAACAGTCCTTCCAACAGTGAGGTTACTAGTTGCAATATTCGAGTTGGTTTCAACACCAATTGTTTCAACTGGATCGGTTTGATTTTCAAATCGTTTGAATAACCCGAAACTCAACAATTCTGGGTTTTCTTTATATAACCTTTCGTTTTTGAAGTTTGCAACATCATATTCGGAATTGTGTTCGTTCAAACTTGCGATTATCATCTTCAATTGCCCAAGAGCCTCATTTTGTCCTGTTGGAAGCGCAAACGTAAAGTGAAAGTATGCCCCAAGCAACAACCAAGAGATATATATTATTCCCAACAACCAAGTTGTAATTATCATTACCAAGAACTTGTCAATTCCAAAAAAAAGCTCACTAACGAGAACCAGGAAACTTATATAACCAAATACCAAGATGATTTATATTGAGGAAACTATTGCAAGGTACAGATAAGATGGCAGTTTTTTTAACACTTGATGTTATTGTTTACATAGATAGTCAGACGTTTTAGGTTACTCTTTCCTGATCTCACAAGCGATGCAATGTATCCGATGGCTGCAAACTTAAGGGGTAATTATGCTTTTTTTCTAATCGAGAGAGACTAATCTCAGGCAAAAAGAAAAACAAACGAATGCACTCATCAGTGAGATTATAACTTCCACTTTTATCTAACTTTCATTCACGCGACATCATCCAACTATTCAGATGTCATTTGCTAATATTGATCTAGAAGCTCAAAAGCAGCCACTATTGAAAAACAATGACGATTCGATTAAATACACAGAACATAATGAACTAGACACCATAATTGAGAAAACATTGCAACAGTTGCAACTGTTTGGACAATTGATATCACAATTCGACAATCAACGTAAACAAATAGGTAGTAAGCGAGATCGCCAGCAACTACGAGATAACGTAGATGAATTGATTGATAAAATATCTGATATGGACAAAGCAATACGAAATTTGATTCTAAATTTATCCACATTGATTAATAAATCTTCAAGTACAAAAAATTCAGAGATTAAAGTTTCAAATAGACAAATTGTGGTTAGAGAAAGGCTAAGTAGCGAGTTTGATGATTTGGATAAGAAATTTAAGAAATCGATCAAGATATATCAAGAGAAGAAAAGATCAACACCGTTAGTTAATTCTCATGAGATCTCGTTTGACAGGAAAAATAACGAGGAGGAGAATACTGAAAATGAACAAGAATTACTACAGGTGAATAAAGATCAGTTGGATCAAACAGAGTTGCAGTATCATTTATTGTTAACCGAGGAAAGAAATCAAGAAATTGAACAAGTCTCCGAAGGAATACAAGAGATTAACACAATATTTAAAGACCTTGGACAGTTGGTAAATCAACAAGGAGATCAAATTAATACGATTGAAGACAACATTTTGCAATTACACGGAAATACTCATCAAGCCGACAGAGAATTGCATAAAGCAAACGAGTATCAAAAGAAGAAAGGAAAATGGTCTTGTATCTTACTCGTTGCTCTCTCTATTTTTTTACTAGTGATTGTGTTAGTAGCCGTTAGTTGAATTAAATCATTTATATATTCTTAACATTCAAAATACCTATGGACATCTAGTCCAAACTTTCCATGTCGAGTGAGTCATTTTTAATATTCCTTTGATGTAAATCGTAGTTTTCCTTATCACTATCTGAGTCTGTATAATCTGAGTCAATTTCTGAAAAATCGGTTGTGTCAGGAGTACTTATTCCTTCGTAATCACTTTCATTATTCAACTTTGATTTGTAAGATCTTGAACTGTCATCTTCATTTGACCCTTTTTCATTGTATTCTTTGAAATGATTATCTTCGAAACCATCAGCAAAATGCATTTGGTTTTTTTCTCTAACTTGTTCTAGCCTATTTTTGCAAAAGTCTGCTCCTCTTTGAAATATTTCTTCTGCTGTTTCTAAAATAACTTCACGATTCGTGATGATTGCAGCTGAAGCCCCTGCAACCGCGCCAATAGCAAGTGCAACTTTTACCGTGAATGGTACTGGTATGTTAGTCAGCATGTGCTCTGTATTAGATAGTGATTGCTGGATAAAAGTACTTACTGAAAACTGGCAAAGGCATTTTACGGAGGGGTTATGCACAGATGGCGATATTGTGTGTAAAATCCAAATGTTTTATCTAATCAATGGAATGCATCTAAAACTAAATTCTAAATTTAGTAATCATACGCTTGAACAGCGCCGCACCGCACCAACATATAAAAGCAAACTTCATCTCAAAGTGGACTCGAATTGAAGAATTAATATGACTAGAATTTTCAATGACATACTAAGAGTGAATACCATGAGTTTTATATCAAGGGTATGCGTTTGAAGTAGAATTCATCAAGCATTTTCCGGATTAGGAATCAAACCCCTATCTGAATTCTAGTAGATTCACAAAATGACTAATCACAAATCGGAGTCAACATCGGTACATATAAATACAAATTCAGTACATATAAATTTACAGTTTCAAAAATAAAAATTAATGACGATAGATCACTCTAAGGTAGTGATATCAAGACCTTTGAGTGTTTCTGAAAATTTTTTCAGAGCTAGAACCGCTAGTGGACATTACCAGAGTTTTCAAGTTACTTCCACATACAGTCAGAATTTGAAAGTACAATTTCCACTATTATACAAAGCATTAAGGAAGACAATATTAGATTATCACCTCTTTCTTACCAACATTCAATTTGAAAATGAAAAATTTGTGTTCAAACCATTGAATAAATTCAAGTTTGGAGATATTTTCGAAGTTTGGAAAGATCCACAATGTATTGAAAATGGCGTTATTACCGAATACGGGTTGAAAATGCTCAATAATATTACATTCGAATTGTATTCTCAGAAAGTTTTGTTCAAGTTGGTATTGCTCGATGATTTCAATTTGTCATGTGTTTTGGAACATACCATTGCAGATGGAGTAGTGGGAAATTATTTTCACGAGATTTTCTTAGAGAATTTGGCATTTTGCGATAATCAAGATAACAATGCTAGATATTTGGAATTCTATGGTGACCTTCCAGATGAGATTAATTTCAAAACACAAATTTTCAACTTTGACGTGGACAGTAAATTTTTAAGAAACTCCTTGCCTCCTCCCGTTGATATATTTATGGAAAACATGGATTTAGATTATAGTTATGGGAGCCCTATTTTTCATGAGAAAGTCAAACCATCAGGTTTTAAGGAGTGGAAAGGTCGATTTGATGCAATAAATACTCATGATATTGCTTTCAAGTTAGTTAATTTTACTACTGGGGAAACGAAACAAATATTGGCAGCATGCAAGAAACATAACGTTAGTTTGACTTCTTTCATTGTCATTATAGAAGCTTTGACATTGCAACCAGTTTTTGGTCATACTTACGGAACACAGAAAGTGGCAATGACCTTAAGAAGACATATTCAAAAAGAATCAGCTCCTGTAGAATATCACAAAATATTATTTGATTCAAATTATAAAATTTTGGGATCCTACGCTCATATGGGGTTTGGAAATCAAATTCCTCCAATAAAAGAGTTTTCGTGGGATCTTGTTAAAGAAATAAGTGATAACATCATTTCAGGTATAAAGAATAGAAGAGCATTAAACCAAATGAAAGGTTGGAAAGATAGAGGTGATATGAAGTGTTATAAAAATCAAACATTTTTTGACTCGCAGTTAAATAAACCTAAAGCTGATGCGGTAAAAATCTCCAACCTAGGTTTAATTAGATTACCAGAATATCATGTTGGTGATAAAATTTGGACGATTACAAACATGGTCTTCTCTCAAGACATGGCTCCATATAGTGCCGAGTTTGTTTTGAATGTTATTAGTACCCCTTTGGGAGGTTTAAATTGTGTTTTAAGTTTCTATGATTATAGATTTGATGACACTCCATATGAAAACTTTGACCATTTGCTCGCTAATTTCCATGATAACATGCTAAAGTATGCTAATTAATAGATTTACACACTACAATTAATATAGATTAAATAGATAATAAGCAATTTTTTTTTTCCAAGATCTTTATTTTGTGACTTAAATTTTCATGTCATATTATCAACAATTAGATGGATCTATCAATGAGTCACTATCGTCCGAGCCAATTGAGGCTGAAACCATATCTATACGGAACAAGAATACTGGATTTTGGGTGAACCAGGATAAAATACAACAAGTCTCCAAATTTGATTCATTTAGAACTATTGATTGGGTTGAAGATGAATTGGATGAACAGAAACAGAGAATTTTGAAAATTAAAACTATATCATCAAAAGGAACTAATTTTAGATATAAAATACTATCACAAATTCAAAATTGGGTGATACTTGGTGCAATGGGTGTATCAATAGGTTTGATTGCAGGGTGTTTAAATATTATAACTTCATGGTTATCAAATATCAAAACCGGCCATTGTTCTAAAAATTTTTATCTCAATGAAGCATTCTGTTGTTGGGGGTATGAAGATGATGAACAGTGTAAAAACTGGACAAAATGGACATCTTTTGAGTTTGTGAACTATTTAATTTATGTATCTGCATCAGTTTTGATGTCATTTATCGCAGCAAAATTAGTGAAATTTTATGCTCCATATGCTGCTGGCTCAGGTATATCGGAAATCAAATGTATTATTTCAGGGTTTGTAATGGTTGGGTTTTTAGGGTGGAAAACTTTAATAATCAAAAGTTTGGGCTTGCCCTTGGCTATAGGCTCAGGTTTGAGTTTAGGTAAAGAAGGTCCAAGTGTACATTATGCTGTTTGCGTCGGCAATTCAATAGCAAAGTTGATCTCAAAATATAGAAAATCAGCTTCAAAAGGTCGAGAATTCTTGACTGCAACAGCTGCTGCAGGGGTGGCAGTTGCATTTGGCTCTCCCATGGGAGGAGTTTTATTTTCAATTGAAGAAATCTCATCTGTTTTTCAATTGGCAACAATATGGAAATCGTATTTTTGTGCGTTAATTGCAGTTACAACCTTAGCTGCTATAAACCCATTTAGAAATGGTCAACTAGTATTATTTGAAGTTAGTTATGATACCAACTGGCATTATTTTGAAATACCTGTGTATATATTGTTAGGTATTTTTGGTGGTGTTTATGGTATCATAGTCTCAAAATTAAATATCAAAGTGGTGTCATTTAGAAAACGATTTTTGGGAAGTTTTGCAGTCAGAGAAGTTGTGATTCTTACATTGTTAACGACAAGTTTTTCATATTTTAATCAGTTCTTGAGAATAGATATGACCGAATCAATGCAAATTTTATTTCATGAGTGTGATAAAACTTTCAAACATCCAATTTGTGACCCTAGCAGAAAAAAAGTTGGTATACTAGTTTCACTAATTTTTGCAACAGTGGCTAGAATGGGGTTGACAATTATAACTTATGGATGTAAGGTACCTGCTGGTATATTTGTTCCATCAATGGCTGCAGGTGCTACTTTTGGCAGGGCTTTGGGTATAATTGTCGATTACATTTACCAAAGAAATCAAGATCTATTTATATTCAATGCTTGTCATTCGGAAGAAACATTGAATGGAAAATGTATTATTCCAGGAACTTATGCTTTTTTGGGAGCTGCAGCTGGGTTATGTGGAATCACTGATTTAACAGTTACCGTAGTTATCATCATGTTTGAATTAACAGCTGCACTCAGGTATATAATTCCAACTATGATTGTAGTTGCAATTACTAAAAGTATTAATGATAAATGGGGTAAAGGTGGAATAGCAGATCAAATGATTGAGTTTAATGGTTTACCTTTGATTGATCCCAAGAAGGAGTTTGTTTTCAATGCTAATGTAGATCAAGCAATGACAAAAATAACAACTACTTTTTCAGCTGACAAGAATGACGTTATAACATTTGGTCAATTGAGATCAATTTTGAATAAAACAGAGTGTAAAGGGTTCCCTATAATACATTCAGCTACAAATCCAAAGATTTATGGGTATTTATCAAGACATGACATTGAATCACTTTTATTAAACGACTATCAGAATATGGACGCCGAATTTGTCAATTTTCTAGATATAAAATTCGTATCAATTACAAACAAATCACCATTAACAATTCACGTTGCAACCTCATTGGAGTATGTTTTAAACATGTTCATAAAGTTGGGTCCAAGGTATATTCTAGTTGAAAGTGAAGGTAATTTTGCTGGTATTATCACAAGAAAAGATATTCTACGCTATTCGATAATGTCGCACCATGAAACAAATCCGATTCAAGAAATGAAGCAACATCAATTAGAGGATAAAGTATGGGAGTTTATGAATATATTAATGACTTCTTTTAGGAAGAATTTGGGAAAGATATTTTTCAATGACTCAAATAGATTTTTATAATAAACAACTAGTTGTCTTTCCATTTTGCATGCTCTTGGTAAGAGTTGTACAATGTTTTGTAATAAGATCTACCAGCATAGTCCAAAGAAGCGTTCACTATTTTCAATTCTGTCTGCGACAACACATCAAACATAGTATATACTCCGTTAATCAAAACATCATTGACTGATTTATCAAAATTGTACTTGAGATTTAAATGTATGTAATTGACTAATAAAACAGGTAAATGCTTTCGCAACGATTTTTTGAATAAATTTGATTGGGTTGTTAATTTTATCTCTTTTGATCTTTCATGTGGCTCACATAAATTACCTACTAAACGGGATAATGCATCGCTAGCTTTTATGCTTTTACTCAACGATTGATGCAGTGTCAATGGTTTAAAAAGCGAAGACATGATATTCATCAATAAATTGTGTCTGGTCGATAGTTTATACCTGTGATACAACAAAATGTGAGAAATGACTTGTGTTGCCAAAATGTAGATTTCTTCATTTGCAGAATTTAAAATTTGACTCACCATAGTTATAGTTAATTCTAATAAATATTGGTTAAATATCCATGCTTTTTCAACTAATAATCCTTTTAATGTTTTGAGAACTAATGTGTTGTTAGGATCTTGTTTATATATGTTGAAACAAGCTACTAGTGGCAATTCAGGTTCTTTGCTGCTAGTAGTTAAAAAACCTGAAGCCAATTGAATAAATAAGCCCGATATTTCAGGAGTTATGGAGGATATAGAACTGATGAAAAATTTATAAACTTTTGCGTAAACAACTTTATTAGCTGATAATCTGGCAAGATATTTCATCAAATCATCATAAAGCTCACCGTTCAAAGCCACAAACAAACTTAATACAAAACATGAGTTTTTATAATTGAGCTCTATTGTTGTGCAAATAAATTTGAAGATTGTTTTCTGTATAAATGAAGAATCTCTAACTTGAGGGTTAAGATTTTTCAAAATACTTTTTATATCTACTAGTGTTTCTGGTCTCATCAAAATAAATGCCCATAAGTACCAATTGACACTATAAATATCTTTTGAACTCTTCAAATTTTTAGTGCAAACTTTGATGAATTCTGTTCTTAATGAATTGGATACGTCAGTTTCGAATTTAGGACCTGACAATATAGTTAATGTAATTTCAACTTCTGGAGTAATTTCTGAAACATTCGTGGATTGGTAATATTGAAGTAATCTTGAAGTTGCATTTTCTACATACTGCAGATTCTCTTCAGCTTTAATTTGATTCACATGATTTGACCAAATAATCTCACAAATTTCGAATGCTATTCCCTTGGATGTTTCGTCTGACTTGTGTAGTAATTTTAATAGTTCTTGAAAATCAGTTTCTAGTTTCGATTGGTAGGAAGGTTGAGATAAGAGATACCTGATATAAACCAAGGCATCGTTAGTTGTCTCAATTGCTAAGGCATCAATGAGACTTTTTTTTGAAATTTTATTAAAGCATACTATCGGTATCATAGGTATATACTTCATACACTCTTGTAGATTACTTTGTATCGCATTTATTAAGCATGCGCTCAATTTGGATTGCTCAAAGAATATTGAGTTTATCTCCTCAAACACATTATTTTTAATCCCTAGCTGTATAATTTTTTGATTGTTATCATAACTAAAGTTATTGTTGAATATTACCAACCATCTATTGAAAACTGTAGAATCGAAGTTTTCATCAAGCATGCTTAAAAATTGGGTTTGTTTAGCTTCGGATATTTCTTGTAAACTATTCAACTCCAACATTCTAAAAATTGTAAGGTAGAAATATATATCATAGTCTATTTTTAACATCTCTGCTGGTACCGTATAGTCAGTTCCAAACAAACACAATAAGTTATAACGAACTTGCCAGAAATTCTCTTTTTCAGTATTGAAATACTTTTCATTCTTTTTAAATACGTCGCGAGCTGAATCGATTAATTGATGCGCAGAATCGGTCAACCCTTTGGTTATAGCAGTAAATGCGGCACTTTGCAAATTAGCTTCTTTTAAAGTGAAAAATGATTCGAGTACATTCACTAACTGCTTGCTTGATAAATGTTTTATTGTTTTAGACACAATTTCGATAAATTCAAATGATTCCCAGAGCTCATCTTGTTTTATAGCTTTTGGCCAGACTTGAGTTAAAAATTCAACTAGTTCTCTGTTTTTCACATACGAATCAACAATAACTTCACTCACTGGTAATACTATGGCATCAATATCAAATGCTGAATTGTATTTTTTGAAAAGGAATCCAGATTTTTTTGTGGCGATTTCACTATCAAGTTCAAATATATATTTGACCATTGACCAGTTCAAATCTTTAAATTGCTTGTCTTTGATTTCATTTTTATAGATTGACTCAATAAATTCGCTCGAGATTGTTCTCTGAGATGATGAAAGAATGGATAACAATTTTTCAGAAATTTTTGGATTTTTCTTTGTAAAGATGTTAAATAAATTTTCACAAATCTTGACATTTTTAGATGATAGCTCTGCCACTGTCAATCTATAAAAGTACATAATTGATTCTTCACCTAGATCCTGTTTGTTTAGTGCTTTTTCCAAATTGACCTCAAGAAATTGTATAGAACTTGAACTAAACAATGTCTTTGTTAATATTGACTTAAAAATGGATTTTCTATGAAACGATAAGAAATCTATCAATGGAAAACAGCAGTCCTCAAAAAATTTGCTGTAAAACTTTTTAGAGCCATCAAGACTTAGTTTCTGAGTTGTACTAAGAAAGACGTTTTTTACCAATGATGAATAAATCAATGTATTCAAACCTGCATTCATGACAAAATTTTTCAACAATTGTATTGCCAGATTTTCATCCACCTCGACATATGAGTGTTTAAAGCATAAATCCAAGACTTGAAAAATCTCCGGTATAATTCGATTTTCATGTAGTAGTAAAACGGTTATATCAATCAATTTCAATCCGCGTATCTCTTTCTGATCAGGATTTTTTAAATAAACTTTGAGAAGTAGAAGCCATACGTTACTCTCATATTTCCATTGTGAAAATTTGCTTTTCGATTTATCATTTAATCTATCAATTAGTAAACTCAATACAAATGCATCTTTATTAGGTAGATAAATATCTAATTTGCCATCTATCAATTCATTTGATAATTGAATTATGTCTTGTATATCAGTATCCTTTGACCTCAAAGCCTTTGTGACTGCTTCTGCTGAAGATGGAGATGGAATTGTCATTAGACATTAGAAGTTAATTTTTTCAAGAAAAAACAGCCTCATCTCGAAATAGAGACATCGATTTCACGTTAAAAATGATTTCTATCTTTATATATTTTACGTATATACAAATAGGTTACCTAGATTAATAAAGTTTCGATCTTATCTTTAATACCGTAAATTTGGTTTTTGATAGTGGAAGCGTCATTTGAAGTAACGGAAGCAGCGATGACTGGTCTTGAAACACCACAAGCTCTACCTAAAGCAGCTTTAGATGGAACAAAAACATATGGAACGTTTTTATCTTCACACAATAAAGGTAAATGCAACAAAATTTCAATTGGCTCGGTATCAGCAGCCATGATGATGAATTCAGAAATACCTCTGTTTAAAGTTTTAGTAGCTTCGTTAGCACCTTTTTTCAATTGTCTTAAGTTTTGAGCTTGTTGAACAACGTCTAAAATTTGTTGTGATAACCCTGAGTCGGCTAAAGGAAAAGCTTTTGGATTTGGTGCAGACATGATTGATAGATGTTTTAAATTGATATGGGACGGCTCCTTGCAAATTTGAATAAGCTCACCAGTAAATAAGAATGGACTTAGATTTAAATTTTTCTGAAATGAGATGAGAGAAGAAAACTGATAATCGGTGGTAGTGCAGTGTTGCTAAATATTACTAGTGAGAGAAAAATAATGTCGACCATTAAATCTAACAATCAATAGATTATACATTCGATTGATAAATCAATTTATTTAATTTAGTCGTTCACAAATAACACACAATGTCTGATTTATGGTATGTTGATAATTATATACAAAGAGGACCAGAGTATATCTCGTTTATCAAATTGATTTGGATTTTGGGTCTTATCACTAAATTGCTGTGAGATTTTTCCACTCATAGATTTTTGAAGTTTCTTGATTTACTAACACAGTTTTAGTCCAGTTTATGCTCCATTTTTTGGATCTATTGGTTGTGCAGCAGCCATAGTTTTCACCTGTTTCGGTGCTTCATACGGTACAGCTAAATCTGGTGTAGGTATCTGTGCCACATCTGTAACAAGACCAGATTTATTAGTCAAAAACGTTGTTCCAGTTGTTATGGCCGGTATCATTGCCATTTATGGTTTAGTTGTTTCTGTCTTGGTTTCAGATTCTTTGTCTCAAAAACAAGCATTATACACCGGTTTCATTCAATTGGGTGCTGGGTTGTCTGTTGGTTTGAGTGGTTTAGCTGCTGGATTTGCTATTGGTATTGTTGGTGATGCCGGTGTCAGAGGTACAGCTCAACAACCAAGATTATTCGTCGGTATGATTTTGATTTTGATTTTCGCTGAAGTCTTAGGTTTATACGGTTTAATTGTTGCTTTATTATTAAACTCGAGAGCTTCTCAAGATGTTACTTGTTAGGAAAACAGTAATACACATATCAGCGAAATATAAAAATAAAAAGTACTAGACATTAAGTTTATTTATATATTAAAATAGGTTTTTTATTCAATAAAGACTTGACCTATTTGTAATGCAAGACTTTTCCGTAATTGTTTGACTAAAGAATTTACATCTTGTGGGATGTTTGATGAAGATCTCCAGTCATACTTGGAAACGACGTTTAAATGTTTGATCGCGTACAAGTATAAGTCCGCGCCATCGTTTCTCTCCTCATCATTCAAATCATTTTCAAAATTATCAATAAGCTCGATTATTATTATCAAATCGGGTAATTGAAATTTACTTTTGTATTCAAAAAAGTGTAGAAATTGAGCTAGCAACAATGGGCTGAATTTTTTTGGCAAGTAATTAAATTTCAAAAGGTGTATCAATTTTGATAATTTTTGTGAAGTTGATGAGGTCTCATCACTAAGGGAGTCGAGGTATTCTTTCAAAACCCCATAAGGTGATAAGCATTGCTGAATATAGGGATTGATTCGAAAATCGACTTGTTTGTCAATTATGTTATTTATCAACTCATCTTCAATTGGCTTGTTTTCTATTAATGCGTTTGAAAATATTAGATCCCAAATGATGTAATGTATTTTTTTCATGGCCTCAAGGTTTGGTGTCGAAGGATCGAGACATTTAACGAAATTATTCAAAGATTCGAATAAATAACCACTTTCTAGTGATCTTATACCCGATTTATAATACAACTCTTTGGCAGTAGAGACTAGATTCAAATCCGCACATATCGTTAAACACCATTCGGAATCATCGTTGGTTTTGCAATGGAAATTCGGTAAGAAATTTCCTATTATTAGTCTATTAGTTTTCAATGCGTCTGGCGATGTGTTTGTGATTTCATTTAATAACAAACCAATTCCAACAGGAACAAGATCATGGATATTCAAGCAACTGTAAGCATGTCTGGTCAAGAAATACTCTGACACAGATTTATTGTTGATCAGATCTTGCGTTTTGAAATCGTCCAACTTGACATTCGTTGAATAATAATTTTTCAAAAGTAGTTTTAACTCTAGCAACTCTGAAATATATGCCGTAGTGAATTGATCTAATTGAAAGATTGTCTCTAAGACCTTCAAATAATTTCCTTTCAATATATCCAAAAAACAAGACTCTGATAAATCGTCTAAAGTCTTATCGGATGATATTACTGGAGGTACTTCAGTCAATGCAGTATTCAAGAAATCTTGGTAAACTTCTTTGTTATCTCGAACTTGATATAACGACAACGCTAAATACACTTCATACCAGCTATCACAATAACCTGATATCGTTTTAGGTAACCCAGTTATAATACAAGCCAAATCGTATATTTGGGTGAAAATTATTCGATAGTTGGAAGGACTTTCATTTTTTATATCAGCTAATGAATCTCTAAACTCACAAGCTAATAGTTTCCATTGGGCAAATTGACCTTTTTGGGAAAAATTAGTATAGTCTAATAGTAAAAACTGTAAATCACTAATCACTTGGTATAATTCCAAACATTCGGTTTTCAATTCTTGATAGCTTGAATTCTCGATAACGTAATGACTTTGCTCAAAAAGTCCTCTCAAAACCATTTTATTCAAAAGAGTATTCCAAAATTGTGGATGCAAATAAGCTTTAGGTGTATTAATCATTATTTCCTCTGTCAATTCTTGTGTCGGTTGTGGATCAAATTGATTGACCCATTCTTTAATTAACTCCGGTTTTATGCTTAGATTGTGGTAGAAATCAACGGCTTGTAAACAAGATAAGATGTACATTACATGATGTAAATTTTCATCTGAGTTTGCATCTGAGTTTGCATCTGAAACAAGACTTTTTAGGTTTTCTAAAATACTTTGAAATGATTCATCTATTATTTTCAATCTTTTCGAGCTTGGCTGATCAGTAATTACTCCAATTGTATCATCACTATTTTTAAAATCATACTTAATGCTGTCATCATTGGTTAACTTCTCCAATACTTTATAATTTGAGTTGATGTATTTAATGTAATTCTTTTGGAATTCATTTGTGATATCAATTGTTTTTTTATACTGTTTGGAATCGAAATGAAACTTCAATGGCTGATCGGAAGCTAACCACTCAGATAAATCTGGATATTCAGTATCTGGATTGAAAAGAGCATTATATTCAACTGTTGTTTCGTTGTTTTTTTCAACTTCCTCGTTCTCGGATGTTAGCCCTTCTGTCTCAGATGATGATGACATGGAGAGATCATCGTCTGGTATCTCTACCATCTCTATATCTTCAAACTTCATTACTGTAAAAAAATTAAAACAAAACAAAAAAATTACTACTATCACCAAATTCGTGTACATACTACAAAACATAACTAGTTTCAATACCCAATTGCTGCAAAATGCTACTTTTCGATTTTTGCAATGTTTCATTAATATTTTTCATATTGATTAAAATAGTTTTGTTCTCCAGTTCCTTTGACGTTAGTTCAGTAGTGGTTAGCAACTTTAAATCTTTCTGTGTTAAATCAGTAATGAATTCACTCAATAAAAATATTCCTCCCAGAACAGTTGCAATTAAAAATAATTGTACAACATTCTTGAACTCTTTATTAACTTTTATTATCTTGTTGACTTGATCTCCACATGCGATTTTGAACACGTCTGTAACTCCAACTTTTTCTTGGTAAACTTCATCCTTTTTCTCGTTAATCAATGTCAAATTCCCCAATGCATCGCCAGTTAGTACTTGGTTGCAATTGTATGTAATATTATCTTTAGACTTCAATGAATCTAAGCATTTCAAACTACTTATACAAGTCAAATAGTGTTCAATTGGTATATCAAAATTGACTAAAAAGGTAGTATGATCTTTTAGATACTCTTTGCCTGTACTGTAAACTCCATTAATGACATCCGCTAAATAAATCGTCTCGTTTGTAAGTGATTGATCTGCTGCAAATGATTGACAAAGTTTGAAGCCGTCTTCAATCACGGAGACTACAAATTCATTATCCATTACACACAATGAAACAATCAAGAGCACATTACCACTTATACAAAGCTTAATCTCATCTTTTTGAATGTTCATTAGCGAAACAGATTGGAATGTGTATTCCGATTTCTTTAACTTTTGAATAATAGCATTTTGAATTAGAATTAACTGATCATCTTTGATCCCAAAAATTAATAGCATATTGTTACTTGTGCATAAACCAATAAATAGCGCTTTGTGTGATTCATCAAAGTCGATTGGTAAATGGCACAAGTCGGATAACTCAAAGTCGTCAAGTTTCAATCGATGTATTAAGGTCCAATCCATTTTGTTTATCAAACAAATAGCTGGCTTGGCTGTCCCAGAAGTGTTGTCGAGTTCTAGACTTACAACAAAGTTTGAGTTTGGTAATGGTATAACTTTAGTGAACAAATGTTTGGAATAAACAGATTTATGTTTTAGTATCAAATCATTGTCGACAATTTCAGAAACCTCTACTAACCCGGTAGAGTAAGCTATAACAAGCCTAGCAGACAGTATGAATTGTATAAATTTGAGTTTATGCTTCAATTCTATTCTGTATGGAATGTAAACTCCTAGTAGAACATCTTTTTCAAATATCAATAGATTGGAATCATCATATGCAATGTAGGTGTCATGAAAATGAATCAAATTCAATTCTCGTGCCATCTCTTCTATTTGCTTTGGAGTTTCAATTCTGTCAGTATCATTTGTTTCTAAATAATTCTCAACAGGGACCTCATTCAATTCTAAATCATAAGCTTTGCGTTCCAACTCATCACCATTCCACTTTTGTACAAATATTCTTCCGTCAGCATATTCGACATTTTCAAGAGCTGTAAATAGTTTTGAATTTGAAACCTGTAGAAGGTATTTAGTGTTGGTATACTTTCTTAATTCGCTTCCTTCCCAGCCACCTTGACAAGTATAAATCTCATGCCTTCCTAGATGCATATCTACTATAGGTGGACTAGACTCTAAATATGACCTCACATGGATATAAGATTGACTTTGTTCAATCTGGAATAAAATTGATCTTGAAACTTTTGACGTTTGAATGAATAAATTATTGGAAATATGATATAGACCTTGATTATCGTTGGGTATGGTTGTAAGGCCTAATTTTAGCAAACTGATTTGATTTACAATTAGTGTTTTGGAAGAAGTGTTCAAGTCAAGATATAGCATGCAGCATATGCCCATGTCATTGACTAATAAAATCCGACTATCATCGATCACTAAACTAGTTCTGAATATACCTTTATTAGAAGTCAACAGTTTGACAAGATGCAAATCTTTCTTAGTTGAAATTTGAATGTCTTTTATCTTTTTGTTTAAAGTTGCATAATCACTTTCTATAAAATAAAATAGCTTGTCCAAAGTGACAACTAAAAATCCTTCTTGTTTTACCGGTATGATAAGTGACGGTTCTTGCTCAAACTCGGAATATTGTTTGTATAGCTGAAGTTTTCTATTATGAATTTTCAAACTTCGTATGTAATATGCAGAAGATGTAAGCTCTTTATACAATATGGTGACTATGTTTTCCGGATTTTGTAAAACAATGATCTGTTTGACTGCAATATTTCCAATTGATACAGACTCTATATCAATGAGCTTTGAATCATATTTTCGTTTCTTCTGGTTCAATTGGGTTAACTCAAAAGCATCATTAATAAACAATATTTGCAAATTGGAGTGAAACACACTAAGAATTATAAACTTAGCATTCTTACAACTTGATGGGATTAACAATGGTTTCGACTCAGAATTCTGTCGCTGACCTTCAGTTGATAACCTAGTCAAAATATGTATATACACATCGAAATTGTCATTTAAATAAATAACACCAATTTCAAAAGCCTCATTTATAAACACAATCACGTCCTGATTCTTGAAGTTAATTTTGCAAAATGAAGTAATTCGTTTTATTTCAACCGTTTTGATCTTTAATATATCATCTAGTGTAATTTTATAAATATCGAGACAATTACTTTTAGATAGAAACAATAATGGAGTCTGTTGATGGCTGATTAAAATGGATAAATGAATGGCATCTGGTTTCAATATTTCAGATAAAACAAGCATTAATGAATGCTCTTGATATTTTAGTTGCTTGAAAAATAAAATATTAAAGGAGTAAAAAAATGACAGCCCCCTAAGCGAGATTTTCAAAATCACTATCTTTCATTTTTCTTGTTATTTTAATTCTGATTCATATCAAAAAGTATACTTCAATACCAGAACATAATAGAATCATTTTCTAGACATTGGTCTTACCAATCGAGATCAAATTTGATAAGACATTGGTAATGTCAAATAATGTCAATGCGAACAAACAACCTCAACCTGAGTCGAGTTCTTGGAAATTACCAAACTTTTTGAAAATCCTGTCTACACCGTCCAAAACCAAAGCCATTGAGGAAAAAGAAACAGGTCCAAAGACATCCTTGACTCAAAATGTTGGTAAATGTTACTGCTGTGGTACAGTCTTGACTTTCCCGACTGAATCAAAGAAATTTAGATGCTCAATTTGCCATACTACGAATTTAATAGGCTCACCAGCAACCTCGTCAAAATCAAATATTTCTTTAATCTCAATTCAGTACGTAAAAACATTGGCTGATAAATGTTTTGAAAAATCAAAACTTGAAAATCAACCAACCGAACCATTCTCGTTGCTATCAAGTTACTTGTACAAAGCATTCAATGATTTTGAAGTTTTAAATAATTCATTTAAAATCAAAGATTCTCATGAAAAATTAAGATATTCTAGTGCAAATGTTGATTTTTGTTCGATCCGTGGTGTGTTTAATTTGTTAGTTAAATTACCCACTAAGAAACCGTTGTATAACGCATTAAAAGGAGCAAGTGATCAGTTAAAAAGAATACATGTATATAAGGAGAATTTTACAGCTCGAGATTACCTTTGGTTATTGATTTTGTTAGAGATACCCATACTACCAAAATGTCTAGTCCACAACGATCCAAAATTCAGACTAATGAGTGATGTACCTGAAATCAAAATTTTGTGCTACGATATACTAAAAAGAGTATTAGGAATATTGTCCAATATTGATGAACCAAAGATTAAGAACTATATCATTGGTTGGTTTGCAAAATATGACTTTTTCATCGATAAAATTGATTTGATCAATTTATATATATCATTTCAATTGAAGAAATATTTCTACTTAGCAAATAATCCACAAATAAAATTAATTATAACTCCACCTGAGAATCAAAATCTGAACGATATTGAATATTTTCAAAGTTTGAACTTAAAAACTCATATTGAATCAAATTTTGATTTATCGTCACCAGTCGCTTTGAACTTACCCACCAGGCAAGCTCCAAACAATCCATTTGTAAGTGCAAAAAACAAGAAGTCAGGCAAGGAAACAAAAGTTAAAGTACATCAATATGGAAACGATTGGCATATAAGCTCGGCTTTGATTATCCTAAATTTGTTTTATAAAGCTAACAAAGTCAGAAAAAAGCCAGCTCCAGTCTCAATTTTTTATAATTCATTAGTTGATTACGTCAATATCCGATTAGATTTTGACTCCTGGCAAAGTAATAGAAATTCCAAAACCAAAACTTGTCAGCCGGAGTTTAAAGCCATCATAGAGTACATTCATGGAACTGGAGTAAATAAAAAATTGTATGATGATGCATCATACTATTTGTGTCAATATCCGATTATAATATCATTAGGAAGTAAAATTTCCGTTTTAGAATATGATGCCAGAAGACAAATGGAAAGAAAAGCAGAAGAAGCATTTATTAATTCATTGGATAGAAGAATTGCAATTGATGTTTACTTTCGAATAAAAATTAGAAGGGACTACATTGTACAAGATTCATTAACCTGTATTAAAATAAATTCACAGAATTTGAAAAAGCTGCTCAAGGTTCAGTTTGTCAATGAACCTGGAGTTGATGCCGGAGGTCTAAGAAAAGAATGGTTCTTTTTGTTAACAAAAGAAATTTTTAATCCTCAGACAGGAATGTTTTACAACGTTGAAGATTCAAATTTATTATGGTTCAACATAAACCCAATTGAAAATTCAGACATGTATTATTTGTTTGGTGCTGTTCTTGGATTGGCTATTTACAACTCCACTATTTTAGACCTACAATTTCCATTAGCATTGTATAAAATATTATTGTCTAAAACATTGAATCATGAAAATTATCAACAATTGTTTCCAATAACTTATAAATTTTTAATGGAATTGAAGATATTGACAAATGCCGAGCTTGAAGACTTGGACTTGACTTTCGAAGTTTCATATTGTGATATATCCAATAAATATTACACTCAAAATCTAATACCAAATGGTCAAAATGTTACTGTCACGAAAGAAAATTTGAATGAATACATTAATAAATATATTAGTTTTCATATGGTAGATGGTATCAAAAAACAAGTAGATTCATTTAAAGATGGATTCAATACTGTAATAGGAGGCAACGCATTGAGTTTGTTTTCACCAGATGAGATAGAATTGTTGTTGTGTGGATCAAACGATCATAAAATAGACGTGGATATTTTAAAATCAATTACAAAGTATATTGGATGGAAATCGATAGAAGAGGCAAAAGTATCAAATGTGGTGAATTGGTTCTGGGAATATATGAGTGAACTTGACAATGAGTCTAGGAAAAAGTTATTGATATTTGTAACTGGTTCAGATCGAGTTCCAGCTACTGGTATACAAAACTTACCTTTTAAAATCAGCTTGTTAGATCATGGAAATGATAACAATAGATTGCCAATCGCTCATACTTGTTTCAACGAGTTGGCAATTTACAATTACAGTTCTAAATGCAAATTTAACGATAAATTATCCAAAGCGGTAAATGAAAGTGCTGGTTTTGGAATTAAATAGATGGGTATAGGTAATATAAAGATATGGGTAATTTGTATCCTGTATATAAAAAATTTGGAGAAACAAATTCTACATGACAGGCTCTATCTACAATCAACCAACCTTAGATGATGAGCTACAATATTGTATGGTGTTTGACGGTGCGTCTGTAACTAATTTTATATTCCTGATATTGATTTCCATAGGTATTATGGTTAGTTATTTACCACAATACTATCGAATTCATCTAAAACAAACCTCAGAGGGGTTATCAACTCAATTTTTATTATTAGGCTCTTGCTCATCACTATTCACATTGACTAATATCGTATTGGTGAGCTCTAAAGCAAGACATTGTTGTGCTGTTGGTGCTTTGGATACATTCAATTGTATCAATTCTCAATTGAACTTATTTCAAATTGGAATCCAGTGCACATGTGCTATATTGATTTTGGTTTTTGTATTAGTTATAACTAAGAATTCAATAAAACAAGATAGACATGAGTATAAAAAAATAGTTCAGGTTGGTAAGTTGGTTTTAGTTCATGGTATCTTGTCTGTTGTTCAATTAATTATTGGTTTTTCTACCAACCAATCTATTCTTTATTCAATAGCTAATATAAACGGTTTGTTGTCGGCTTTGCTAACAATTGTCAAGTACGTGCCTCAAATTTATACAACTTATCAACTAAAACATCCAGGAACTTTATCCATAGGCATGATGTCTATACAAACTCCTGGGGGGGTTGTATTTACTGCTACTTTATTTTTCACGAAAGGATCACATTGGAGCTCGTGGGTTTCGTATTTGGTGGCCGCTTTATTACAAGGCTCGTTATTGCTTTTATGTATCTATTATGATTACTTTAAAGGAAAAAGAGGTGGAAATTTGGAAGAGTCTGCTGAAGAATTGGAGAGAGAAGCTATTGAAAGAATAGTTAATGAAAATAGACAAGAACTACTCGAGCATCCGGAAAACTCAGAGGACACAAATCCATTATTGAATAAATAAAACAGCAATGATTTGAAGAAGTTAATACAGGTTATTAATTAGACTAGAATATACAAATCATTTCAACATCCTTATCTTTCGTCTTCTAGTTCTTTACAGATCATACATCTAGTTTATCCAGGACTGTATATAATCAAGTACTGCATATGAATTTTTACGAAATTAGTGAATTTATAAATCATCAACGTTCCATGCAATTGGCTGGTCTACAGTTTTTAATGAGCTTTCAGTTTTAACGTTATTTCTAGTTTTTCAGTTTAAAATTCATTCTTTGCAAATCATCTTGCTTGACACTTTATGTACATGTTTATTGGGTTATTTCTAAAAGATGCGACTTTTATTATTTTGTGTTATGTCCTGTAAAATCTTTTTTTCCTTCATTTCTGAAAGTTTTTTTTCAACAGCTTTTCACTTGCCTTTGACCTTAACTGAGATCAGACAAAGATGTTGCAAAATATCACTAATGGTTTACGTTTTTCGGGACGTTACAATTTGAGTGTGAATAGCACTTCAAAACAATTAGTTTCTAATGTTGAAGCTTTGTTTGCCCGTCCAACATTGGTTAGAACTTATGCTGCTTTTGATAGATCAAAACCTCACGTCAATGTTGGTACAATTGGTCATGTTGATCACGGTAAAACTACATTAACCGCTGCCATTACTAAAGTCTCGGCTGACAGAGGATATGCTAAATATTTAGATTATGGTTCAATTGATAGAGCACCAGAAGAAAGAGCTAGAGGTATCACTATTTCAACTGCACATGTTGAATATGAAACTGATAAAAGACATTACGCCCATTGCGATTGTTTGAGTGAAGACTCTCGTATTTTGACTGATAAAGGATTTTTATTTTTAGAAGAAATCGAACCACAATGGAAAGATATTAAAATCGCATGTTATGAACCTGGTTCCGAAAAATTAGTCTACTTACCAGCAGAAGATTTGATTGTCAAAGATGCTGATAATTACAAAATGGTTGAGTTTGCATCTGGGGATGTTTTGACTGAAAATTTCAATAGCACAACTCGTAATGATGTTTCACTTTTAGTTACTGAAGGCCATGACATGTATGTTCAAAAAGGAGAAGTCCTGAAATCTGGATCCGTTTTTTGGTCAACCGCTGGAACTTCACCAAATTCAGTTACAAAAAAGCATACAAAGGTTAAAGCTAAAGATTTATTAGTTCCAAACACTGGTGTTAGGTTCTTAGCTCATGCTGCAAATGGTGTTGCCACTAGTGAAGATCAGTCCTATGATTTTGTTGAAAGACTTGAAATTTCTGATAAAAACATTTCTTCATTCTTGGAAGTTTATGGACACTGGTTAGGTAATGGTCTGATAAGCTACTTGCACAATGGCTCATCTACAAACGCTGTTGTATTATCTATTAAAAAACAAGACATTGAATGGATGCAACAAGCATTGATCAAAGCAGGTTTAAAAGAAAATGAATTCTACAATCTCCCAGCTACCAAGGACAGTGTCAAATTATACATTCGTTCTACAAAATGGTTCGACTATTTCAATGAAGAATACGGCAAAAAATATCAAAACTCCAAATATTACGAGGCTGCATCTAAATCTGAAGGTACTAAATGGTTTTTCCCATGGGTTTATGAGCTTGGAAAAAATGATTTAAGAACTGTTATCGAAGGTATCAAACGTGCAGATGGAGAACAAGGTAGCAACGCTATTAGCACATCTAGTACAAAATTCCGTGATGAATTGGTCCATGTTTTACTCAACGCTGGTTATTCTGCCAATTTTGATTTGAAATACACAAGTGGTGCTATCAGAGGATATTATCAAAATGGAGATTCTAAAATTCAAAATGTTGATTTTTACGATAAATTGTCACTGAATGATAAAGCAGCATACTCTCCAGTTAAAGCCACTGCACAATCTTGGTTGGTTAATTATGTTGATGCTAACAATGCTGGTTCTCTGAATGCTCAAAAAACCAAACCTTATCTTTATGTTCAAGAATCAAAACGTGGCCGTGATGAAGTTAAAAGAGTTGATAACTACAATGGACGTGTTTGGTGTGTTAGAGTTCCTACTGGGTTAATTGTTGCTCAAAGAGCTATCAAGAACGAAAATGGTGATATCACTAGAGCTTCAAGACCGGTTATTATTGGAAACTGTCCAGGACACGCTGATTACATCAAGAATATGATTACTGGTGCTGCTCAAATGGATGGTGCAATTATTGTTGTTGCTGCAACTGATGGTCAAATGCCTCAAACAAGAGAACATTTATTATTAGCAAGACAAGTTGGTGTTCAAGATATTGTCGTATTTGTTAACAAAGTAGACACTATTGATGATCCAGAAATGTTGGAATTAGTCGAAATGGAAATGAGAGAATTGTTAAGTACTTACGGTTTTGATGGTGACAACACCCCAATTATTATGGGTTCAGCTTTATGTGCTTTAGAAGGTAAACAAGATGACATTGGTAAAGATGCTATTTTGAAATTATTAGACGCTGTTGATGAACATATTCAAACCCCAGTCAGAGACTTGGAACAACCATTCTTAATGCCAGTTGAAGATGTCTTTTCAATTTCAGGTAGAGGTACTGTTGTCACCGGTAGAGTTGAAAGAGGATCTTTGAAAAAAGGTGAAGAAATTGAAATTGTTGGTGATTTCGAAAAACCATTCAAAACAACTGTTACTGGTATTGAAATGTTCAAAAAAGAATTGGATGCAGCTATGGCTGGTGACAATTGTGGTGTCTTGTTGAGAGGTGTCAAAAGAGATCAAGTTTCAAGAGGTATGGTATTAGCTAAACCAGCTACAACTTCATCTCACAAGAAATTTTTGGCCTCTTTGTATATCTTAAGTGCTGAAGAAGGTGGTAGATCTACCCCATTTGGTGAAGGTTACAAACCACAATGTTTCTTTAGAACCAATGATGTCACAACATCATTCAAATTCCCAGACACTGAAGGTGTTGACCATTCACAAATGGTTATGCCAGGTGACAATGTTGAAATGATTGGAGAATTAATTAAAGACGCTCCTTTGGAATTAAACCAAAGATTCAACATTAGAGAAGGTGGTAAAACCGTCGGAACTGGTTTAATCACCAGAATTATTGAATAGTTTATATATAAAATACATGTAAATAGTTTTGATCTGATATCACGCACCGAAATATTATTCGTAAACGTAAACAAACAACTACTTATGTGCACTATAATACTATGTCATATATAGCGTCTGATCAATTGACATATTCGAAGCTAAACCTACTGGATCAGATCAATTATCAACAGCCTTTTGATGAACCTTATGAGATCAACTTGTTCCCCAATAATCACCAGTTATTAATTGCATCAAATAAAGTTGGAATCATCAAAGGCTCATTAATATCAAAAATTCTCAACTTTGATAATGAGAAGATTGTAACTGCAACGTACACGAATTTTGTTCACGAAGAGAAATCACATAAAGTGCTTGTAGTTTGTTTGAAGAAAGCCATTCATATATATTACGTCGATGGAAGGTCTTATATTGTTAGTCTACCCTTTGAGTTGAAGTATGCTTTTCCATTTGAATCTGGGTTGGTTCTACAAAAAGATCATAGTGAATCCATTAGATATGGATCGGATACGAATATCTTTCAAGCTGCATCTATCCTAACGTTGGTTGACCCAATTGATGATTTTAGGATTGTTGCAACAACCTCAACTTCGATAATATCTCAACATGAAGAGCTAGTGATGTTTCCTAGAAAAGATTTGAATAAGAATGCCTCATTTTGCGCTACTTTTAACTCACTTGATGGGTCAATTACTATATATTATGTTAAATCACCTTCCAAAAATGTGAAATTTAAAACTCATGTAAATAATCTTACGGGATCAAGATATCAAAAACGAAGATATGGCTCAATTACAACTCCTAGCTCTGGGCGAATTTTAGAAGAAGAAATATTATCAGAAAATCCTTTAGCTTTTCAAAACTATCATTCATCGTTGTCTTTCAATATGGATAAAAAACGAACAAGTACATTGCTATCTGATATATCATCGATTGGAAGAATGGCCAGTGAAAACTACCCTGAAATGAAATTCAATCTGACGTCAAATGATTTCTCAAATTACAAAAAAGATATGATATTATCAAAAATTGAAGCTTTTGGAAAAAATTTGCACAAGGATCAAATCAGAATATTGCACATTTGGTTCGAAGATCAAGAAGGTATTGTATTGGTTAATAGAGCTATAGGAGAGTTTTCAGTATTTATATATGGAAAATCATCGAACATGAAGCATCTGTCAATTTATAAACATTCTTGTGATGATTGTATATTGTTATCTAGTCAACACGAAGGAATCTTGCTAGTTCTTCAAGATGACAAGTTATCTATCATAAATCCGTTTTTAGAAATAACGTCAAGTACTGGTTATAAAGGAATTGAATCATTAGTTAGCTCATGCGATTCGAAAGTAGCGGTGAAGCTAAAAAATGGGGAGTCAATAATTTTAAACATTTTTTTGGATCCATGTACAACTTTAGTGCAGCTGTGTTTGAGATGTTTTAAATATTTATCAGGATCAACCATTAATCAAACTATTTGGATGCTATGGAGGTCAGCATACAGTGAAAACAAGGATGAGTGGAAAGCTTTTGTTGTGTCGTTGTTATCTTTAATTTATCCATTCACGACCGATCATGAAGCATTAAGTACAAATAATGACATTACGGAATTGTTACCTCAAGCTAGAGTATTAAGTAAATTTTCAAAATCAAATTATCACCTAGAAGATTTGATACCGTATGTTGTATTATCTATACATTTATTAAGAGAAGAGTTTAGACTTGATTTGACAAAAAAATTTGATTTACAAAGAGTGAACATGCTTCTCTGCCAATTAACAGCATGGATGGGATGGCCAACTGCCTGGTCAGAATTCTATTCAATAAATTTGAATTTGATTGATACCAAAGTCAAATTTCTACTGGTTTTAATTTATAAGGATCCTCCAGATTTATTCAAATCTCTTGCAAGTTTGTTTACTAATAATATTTTTCAATATTTAACGTTTTCACAACTAGTTGAAGAGAGTGAATCGGTAGATGCTTTGGTTACACCAAGAACCTATTGTGTTTTGAAGTTGTTTGAAGTTTTAGTTAGCAAACAATATGGCCCAAATACAATTGTTGGATTAATGAGTGAGCTTGGTATAACTAGAAATGATTTAGAAACATATCCTTTGGGGATAGCTATACCCCTTAAAGAGGCATTATCCATACTGCAAGAATTACCAACTTTTGATTGGACAAACAAAGCATTAAATTTGGTTGGTAGGGAGGACCTAACTAGATTACTAAATAACTCATTTACCTCGCAGAGCAGCATTCAAGATATTGAACATTTAAACATGCAACAATTATTATCAGATGTTTTGAACAAAAATGATTCAATCCTGCCATGGGATGGCCAATCGGAACAAGAAAGACTAGGTATAACTAAGCTAATATTTGATTCTGATAGAAGATATTATGAGATAACTACATTGTTGCATCAAACAAAAGTGCAAACTGCGCATTTGGAATATGTCAATGAATCTATGTCAGAATATGATTTAGTTTTATTACAACGAGATTTAGCAACGACTGTTGCATTGAGAACTTTAACAATTCCTTTGGGTCGAGCTGCACTATTCTATGGTGGGAAAAAACCGTTACTTACTGAAAAATTTCCAATACCAAAATTTAATTTGAATACTTTGATATTTCCCACTCAGACTAATATAATTTATTCAGAAGACAGAATTAGCAATAGTTTTTCAGAATGGGGATACTTCCATAACGGGGTTTCATCCGGTTTGAGTATAAGTAAAGAAGCAAAAGGAATATCTGGAAGTTGGATAATTTTTAATAAACCACCTGAATTAAATGCTCAACATGCTGGTTTTTTATTAGGATTAGGTTTGAATGGACATTTGAAGAAATTGGAAGAATGGCATATATATAATTATTTAGGTCCAAAACATCCTTTGACCAGCGTTGGTTTATTAATTGGAATGACTGCTAGTTTGAAAGGGACCATGGATAACAAATTAACCAAAGTTTTATCAGTTCATGCAGTTGCATTGTTACCACAAGGTGCAAATGATTTGAACGTTCCTACCATGGTTCAAGCCGCTGGATTGATTGGAATAGGATTATTATATCTAGAATCCCAGCATCGTAGAATGAGTGAAGTTTTATTATCACAAATCACCGCGTGTGTAATTCAGAATGATGTTGAGCAAGTACATGAAGGTTATAGGTTAGCAGCAGGTTTTTCTTTAGGATTAGTGAATCTTGGTAAAGGGGATGATTTAAGGGGATTAAATGATACACATGTTGTTGACAAATTGATGACATTAGCTATATCTATGAAAGATTATCAACCAATTCAAGAATTAGGAAAATCTCGTTGTGGTGCAATAATGGCTTTGGGTTTAATTTATTTAAGAACTGAAAACTCTACAATTGCTGATAAATTACAAATACCATTAACAGAGCAATTGTTGGATTATATAAGACCTGATTTATTGTTTTTAAGATGTTTATGCAAGAACATGATTATGTGGAACGAAATTGACGTGAGTATTGAATGGGTCAAAGATCAAATACCAAGATTTTTAAACGACAAGTATGAGGATTTGAATTCAAGTCGATTAGATAGTGATCAATTAACTTATTTGAATATTCTTGGAGGTGTTTGTTTGTCAATTGCTATAAAATATGCATCAACTCAAAACATAAATGCTAGAAACACCGTAATTTATTTCTTTGATCAATTATTAAAATTATCATCGAATGAAGCTGTGAACTATGATCAAAAAGTTGCTTTCAATAGTGTATTGAATATTCAAAACATTTTGGGGTTATGTCTATCTGTTATAATGGCAGCTAGTGGTGACTTGGAAGTTTTCAGAAGGTTAAGACATCTACATAATGATACTTCCAAAGAAGTTGGATTTGGCGGGTATGTATCTATCAACACAGCACTTGGCTTTTTATTTTTAGGAGGGGGACAACTTGCTTTCAACAATTCGAATAATTTCTCCATTGCAAGCTTAATCATTTCATTGTACCCTATATATCCAGTTGACAACACGGAGTATGAAATTCATTTACAAGCATTGAGACACTTTTGGGCACTTAGTATCGAACCAAGATGTTTAATAATAAGAGATATCAAAACCAATGAGCCATGCAAGATACCGGTGATCATTACGATGAAAGATCATAGTAGAAAGATTGTTAATTCACCATTCTTGCTACCTAATTTGGATGAAATCAGTTCCATTGAAACCAAAAGTGAAGAGCACTTCAAAATCCTCATTGATCTTCAATTGAACTCTAAACTGTTGGAGAATTTTAAAAAGTCTTTGACTTTATATGTCTACAAACAAAAAAATTTCAAACTTTTACAACCAAGTATCTCAACATTTTTGAAAAAGGAAAATGAGAGTCAAGTAGATCAAATGAGAGGTAGTGCAATCATGCAAAGTTTAAATTCGAACGATTATAAGATATGGTTGTCGGAAAACAAGATGAATAAGGATAATTCTAGCAGCAATTATTTGACCGGCTTGAGCGTTTTCAACATTATTGATGATAAATTAGAATTGATGTCAATTGTTGATAATCCTTCAAACATTGAAGAATTAAATAATTTGAAATTATTATTTGACTATAGTAATATGTTGGTAAAAGAAGATTTACATTATATTTCGATTGAGTTCATCCATCAGTTGAAATTGAAGCTATGGAATAAACTTAACCCTAAATAGGTTTGGTATAATATAGATATACATAAAAGAAGAGCTGGCGTGTAGAATGTGATGATAATCTAATTATAATTATCTCACAAGATATTTGAAAAAACTCGTGTGAGGTCAAATGGAAAATGGAAAACAAAAGATACTAAAATATTAAACAAGCCTTACATTGTTTCACCCAAACCGCCTTATGACATTTTTTATGAGGGAATAACTGATCTGTTTAGCTATGCACATTTTGTTCCAATTATACTTTCATTCAATTAGGAAGCTAGAATAACCAGCATCTTCCTTTATTCTTTTTAATGTAGAACCACTGACCTCAGTTTTGAGTATTTTGAGTTTATGAGATGAAATATATTTGGCTTTTTTCTTGGTTCCAAGCAAACACTAACTTAAGGGCCTCGTCTAAAACTCAGTAGTTGTGGTTGGCACGTATAATAGGCTAAGTTCTCGGAATTGTTGTGCCATCTGTACCCAATCCACGTCTAAAAAATACTATAGTTATTAAAAGATTGTGAGACATTTCTATAGTCGTGTGGTCTGCTGCCGCTTTAACCACCACGTTAATTTTACCTGTTTGTTTATTTTTTCTCTGTTTAACTACATAAAGTATTTTTCTGTAAATTTATTTTTATACTTAGAATACACAAATTTTGAACCTACATCATCTCCACTTTCATTCATCCTCCCTTTTCATACTTGTTTCCACTTTACTTTGTTTTATAAATGGCTTTTAGACCTTCTTCTTTTAACTGGTCTCGCCCAGTGGGTCTGAAATGGCAATACAATCAATCGCTTTTAAACACCATGAATCACAACAATATCACTCAACCCTTGTCAAGAGCTTCACAACGTGCTAACGAGTTACAGCAACAGCTGAAAATACAGTCAAAGAGAAATTTGAGCTACTACTATTACCAGTTTCCTAAAATTCCTCGTCCAAAACGAAACGTCTTGTATTATTCAACCTGGAGCAGATATGGTCGTAATGACAACGATAACACACATAAGACACATTATTTTTCAAAATTGAAACTTTCAAAAAGACTGTTTTCGTCTGCAAATCAGAAAATCAAAATGAAAACCAAGAAGTTACAAATGAGATTCTTTTCAGTAGAAGCCAGAACTAAAAGACAACAACGAAGAAAATTTATAAAATGGTGGACAATTACAAGTTTAACCATCATATTGGGTGGTGTTGCAGCTAAAATACATTATGAAAGAGGTCATGAAGAAAATCCCTACAAGATTAGACCACAATCTTGGCATTTGTATGCTTACTCAACTTTACCTTTGAAAGCCATATCTAGATTATGGGGTCAAGTCAATTCAATTAATCTACCAACTTGGATTAGAAGCCCAAGTTACAAATTATATTCAAGTGTATTTGGAGTTAATTTAGATGAGATGGAAAACCCAGATTTAACAAGTTATAATAATTTGAGTGAATTCTTTTATCGAACTATCAAACCTGAAGTAAGACCAATTGGTGAAACAGATTTGGTGTCGCCTGCTGATGGGAAAGTGCTTAAATTCGGTGTAATTGAAAATGGTGAAATCGAACAAGTCAAAGGAATGACGTATTCTGTTGATGCCTTGTTAGGATTATCTGAACAAGGCAAAAGATTAGCGGCTCCAACTCATTCTTTGGAATTTGATCATGATAGTGATGATGAGACAATTGTTCAAAGAGATCGAGAATTTGCTAAAATCAACGGCATTTCATATTCAGTCGATGACATAGTTGGTGGTCATAACGATTCGACAGTTCATCAACATAAATTGAAATATAAAGATGTACACGATGGTACTGCAAAGGGAGAAGAGGCTTCATTTAAAAAGGAATTAAAAGTAGCTGAAGCGTTAGCTCCAAATCCATTGGAATCATTCCGTAAGAAAAATTTATACTTTACTGTGATTTATTTGGCTCCAGGTGATTATCATCATTTCCATTCACCAACAAATTGGGTCACAACTTTGAGAAGACATTTCATTGGAGAATTATTTTCTGTGGCTCCGTTTTTTCAAAATACTTTACAAGGCTTATTTGTTTTAAATGAAAGAGTTGCATTATTGGGTTACTGGAAATATGGTTTTTTTTCAATGATTCCTGTTGGTGCAACAAATGTTGGTAGTATAGTAGTAAATTTCGATAAAGATTTGAAAACAAATGATATTTACGAACATGAAGTGTATTCGTCATCGTCAACGCCCAATTCATCATCAAATTCTTCGGTAAATGAATCAACTTCATTGTTGAAAGATTATACAAGTGATAGTTTTACCATCAATGAAGCCGAAAAGACAAGAAGAAAGAAATTGAAGAAGAATACAGTTTATGAAGCTACTTATACAAATGGAAGCAGATTATTGGGAGGATATCCTTTGACTAAAGGGCAAGACATTGGTGGTTTCAAGTTGGGCTCAACCGTGGTATTAATATTTGAAGCGCCAGATAATTTCAAATTTAACTTAAATGTAGGAGACAAAGTTAAAATGGGTCAATCTTTGGGAGATTTTCAGTAGATTAATGTACATAAAAAATAGCAAGTTTTTCTTGATTTTATTAGAATCCTTAATACAAATCTAAAATTTACTGAACTATAAAAGATTATGTCTCTCAGAAAAATCTTGGAATTTATAATCTTATCAATACAAATTCAACGCTTATATTACTAATAAAAGTATCAAAATCAGAACAAACTTGATTCTTTGTACTAAATTATTTTTTCGCGTGTACTTTTGGTGAAAACTTTACTCGTCTCAGATCAATTTACAAAATCAAAATACAAAAAAAATAAAAACCGTTTCAGATTGATTTTTATAATTTGATTAGCCATTCCTTTAATCTCACTTTTAATATTTACTTTTCATGTCATTTCTAAATACTATCAGAGGATTGGGTAGATCATCTAAAAAAAATAAAAAAGACATCGATCCATCAGGCAATGCATCAAATTTATACACCCATTCGAATTATTCAGGAAACAATCTAAAAAGATCCCAATCGCCAACTAAAATTTTATCATCATCGCCTAATAAATTAGCATTCTCAAATGCATCATCAAATAAAAATAGAGCATCTTATCAATCTAGTTCGCCCATTCGAAATCAAAAACTGCCCCTCAAACATCGACAACTGTATCAAAATACTGTTCAAAACACAAATGCCAACTACTCGACAGAACCACCATTATTTCTATGCGATCCATATGTTAAAATGTCATTAGTCAAGGGCTCATTCAAGACTATTGTCACTTTGCCTAAATCAGTTGATCATTATGAATGGCTAGCAATAAATATTTTCGAAATGTTCAATAATTTGAATCGATTTTATGGTGTTGTTTCTGAGTATGTCACTCCTGAAGCATATCCAAGTATGAATGCTGGCCCAAACACAAATTATCTATGGGTTGATGGAAGTGGTCAAGCGGTTAATTTACCTGCATGTCAGTATATTGATTACGTTGTGACTTGGATATCAAATAAAATAAATGACCAAAGTGTATTTCCAACCAAAAATGGTGCATCATTCCCACCAAATTTCATCAAGGATTGTAAAAATATAAGCAGACAAATGTTTAGGTTATTCGCATTTATTTATTATAATCAATTTGAAGTCATATTACATTTAAGTTTAGAGGCACATTGGAATTCATTTTTTGCACATTTCATATCATTTATTCAAGAATTTAATTTATTAGATTCAAAAGAATTAGAACCTTTGAATCCATTGATCGATAAATTAGAACAATTGGGGAAAATCTGAAATACATATACATTATCTATATACATGATGAACCCCTGTAACCGGAAATGAAAGCGTTTAGTCGTAAAAATAAAATTTTGTTTTCTTCTCTGCTCTATGAAAAAAAATATGTGGAACCTCCAACAGTTTTTAAATCAAAGTCTCCTTTTTTTGGAACCTCTGGAAATTGGATTGGTATTAAAATGTTGAATTCTTTGGTTTGCTGATCTTTCTTATCAAATTTGAAATCATCTTGATAATCTTTTAAAATACTTATGGTTGTAACCATTTCTTCACCTGCTTTTACGTCCTCTAACCGATCAGATTTCAATAAATCAAGTCTTTTACGTTCCAAAAAAAGTTCATCAGCGACACTGATTGATCTGCCAATTGATTTTTGCCAATCTTTTTTAATGGCTTTGATTTTTTTAGACAAATTTGATGATAAAGGTATTGGAACTGTTTGGTAAAATCCTTTATATCTTTCAATAAATTCGTCTCTTAGTAAGTTCACTAAATTGTTAGAATGCAAATTTATAAACTCTTCTCTGATGTGATTGTTCATTATGTTAACATCTGAGGCATGGGTCCAGAATGAGTCATGAACAGATGCAAAGTTTATTCCACTCATACCACATTGTTCAGCAGTCATCAACATATGTGTAGCATCTAAAGAATGAATAAAATTGGGTGGAAACCCGGTTTGTTGTTTTCTGGAATCAACAGTTGATGTACCGGAAGGATTATTCAAATAAATTTCTTGAATGGAAGTTTTTATACGTAAAGTTTTAGATGTTCTGTAAGGCTGAACACATGGTAGTCCTAAAGGAGTTGTCCATATAACAGATGAAGAATGTATCTCATTTTCGTCTTCTGGATTCAATCCATAGTCAATTGCAACTGATTTAGTTATAATTTTGGCTGCTTCACCTAGCCAATCTTGAATTGCGTGAGCATTCTCAAACAATTCACGAATAGAATCAAATACTTGTTGTGTAAGATATTTAATTAATGTATGGTTTTGATTTTTGATATCCTGATTGTCTAAAAATTTGTCAACTTGTTTCTTTATTTGTGAAATGGCACCTACAAATGTAACCCCGTATACATTAGTCATAACTGTTTGTTTGACAACTTTTCTAGTAATCTTACCAGCCCAAAATTTCGCCATGTCATCACCATTTATAACACCAGCCTCTAATCTCTTGTCAACTAATTTAGCAACATAAGAGTAAACATCTTGTGGCCTATCACTCGGTAATAAATTAACTTGTTTTGCTCCTTCAACGTCACCACCCAAAGCGGCATAATGTTGTAATCCATTACATGTTCCATCTTGATGAACAGGTAAATGAGATTTGAATTCAGTTGGAGATGACAATTTGAAAGCTTCATTCAATTCAAAACATACACTTAGTGTTTGCCATGGCTTTTCTGCTTTTTTCCACCATGCATTTTCGTCTAATGGATTTTCTGCTGATTCAAATATATTTTTCAAATTGTCTTCAACAAATTTCACTCTTTCTTCCAATGGTGCTTTATCAATACCATAAACGTTAGCTAAATGAATTTTAAGCCATCTTAAACCATCTTCACCAAGCTTCTTTCCGTCCCAGAACAAAAATAATGATCTAGTCAAATCATTACCTAAATGGTTAAAATGTGGTGATAATGGATAAGCTCTCCCTCTGAAATCTAAATTATGAGGAAAATATATTCTCTCACCAATGAAACCTCGTGCAATTTCTAATTTATAATTATGATCACATCTTTGAGACTTTGCTGTTGCATAATTCATTAGAGCTTGATTGATTTTTTTGGTTTGTTCAAATTTTTCTAATGGATCTGCATTTGACGGCAACTTTTCTGGAATATCTGCTTTGTCTTGGACTCCTGGTATAGATAAGTATTCTTCGCCTTTATTCCAATAATGAGTTATAATCTCAAACATTTGTTTGTTAACTGTCCATGATGTTTTACCTAAGACATTTAACCCATTAAATACTTCTGTAAGCTTACCCCTTTTTGCTGCTGTCTTAACATACGCCTCTGTTTCAGGTGCATCTCTCATTCTCACTAAAGGATTTTTTGAATACAATGAATTACCACCACCGTAAAAATTGTCCCATGGTTTTGGTTCAACTAGCATTGGTAACAATTGTGGTTGAATAGATTCTGCAAACGAATTTCCTGATAAATTTTTTAATAAGTTGTTATGCAATTTTATTACACCAACTCTATTACCACCTATAAATTGAATTGCATGATAAAATGCGGGATGAAAAGTTTCTTTGAGTGATCCTTCTTCGTTATTTGTACCGGGAACATATTTTGTGACTCTTACTTTAGCAACTGACATAATGAATGAAATTAAAACACCACCTACTCTTGACCGTACTTGATTATCCCATTCTTGTATTTCATCGTCGTCAATGGAGTTTTTGATGATCAGCTTCAATTTCAGTTCCACTCTTCTTTTCTTTGAGCTAAGACTATTTAATTTTAACTTTTCATCTTTCTTAGCACCTAAACTCGTACGATATTCCAATTCAATGGCTTTACCGACTTGAAAAACAGATTTAGAAACTCTCATCCCGTGAATAACACCACCACTCGCATTTAATTTTATTAATTCCAATATTGCAACTACTGGAGCTTTTTCAGGATCGATTTTCATGAAATAAGGTGCATAGAATTCTCGTTCTTTTATAGCGGATTCTTCTTTACCCTGATCTATCAGAGTGTCTCCCTCTAGTAAAGCTTTACATAACATTTGTTCTTGTTTTATCAAAGGCACTAGATCTTGATACCATTTGTAACACTGAGCGTTTAAACTTTTTGAGATGTTGAAATCGCCTCTCTTTTTTTGCTCTTCAAAATCATGTCTCCATTTTTCTTTTGCACCTTCCAACCCTCTAATCTCTAGTTCTTTCTGTCTGTCAATATTGAACGCTTCCAAAGCTTGATTAAATTTGAGTCTTTGTTCATCAGAGTCTAATAATTTATACATATCATGATAACTCAAATCACCTTGTTTGATAGCTATTTTTGCTTCTTGGTTTAAATCTTGTATTATTACTTCAATTTCTGATGTGAACTTTGATGCAGTTTCCTCGTTTGGTTTCAAACCTAACAAAGAGTGTCTAACAACTTTTAAACCAAAAGAATCGACCGCCAATAACTCTTTCAAATTTTCTTTTTTTAAAGGATTTATAAATTTATTGGTTTGTAGTTTAAGTGTATCTTCTATGATCTCTTCGTCTTGTTGACTTGTTTTATATTCATTATAAACCTCAATCAACTCTCTCGGTATACATTGTAACGTTATGATGTCACTATCAAAAATCTTGTAAAAATTATCAATGCCTATTATATCGGTGTTACTCAAAATTTGTTTAACATTAAATGGTTCTTCCACCAAATCTCTGAAAAAATCATCAACATTTCCCCCATCATTTAACATTTTAGTCAAAGTTATTGCTTCTGTTCGGTAATCGGTGACAAATTTACATTCATATTCTAATTTACTAATTATGTGATTTAACTCTTGTAAATGAAATTTGTCAATATCATCATCCTCGTTCAAACATATACTTTCCAAGTATTTATTACACAATTGAGTGAACTCCTGTTGTGGAACTAGCATTGACAATGACTTGAAAATCTGTAGTGATTTATCGAAATATCTGTGATTTGAGAATGAATCTAGCATATTTTTAAGGTAGACAACTTCTTTTTCAAATATAGGTCTTGAAACGTTATCATATTTAGATGAAAAAAAGCCTGACAAATTGTTTCTTGGTTTCAAATTAGATGAGTCTATTTCCGAAAATGTTTGATTTTGTATTAGTTTTGTACTGTTTCCTGATCTAGGATGTAAAATTGATGATGCTGTGGATGATCTTAAAGGTTGCAAATATCGATCCATAAATGCTGATGAGGTATTGATAGCTGCCGTTTCATAATTCACTGATGATGACTTCTTTATGTTTCTAACATTGTTACGATAACGTTTTATATTTAGTTTTGATGCATTTCTATAATTTTTGGAATTGAGCAGTAGCATATCCTAATGTAGTTTAGTTGAGTGAATGGCTATGTACAAGTCTGAAGCTTTAATATATGATGTGAAAAAAATGCTATGCAATAATATATACAAAAAGTCGAGATTAAATGACTGTGGAGTGTTATTGATATTTGAACTGAAGTTTGATTATCTCAAAATGAAAATTTTTAAATGGTAACTCTATATTTTTTAGATGGGATTTCTTTTTTTTTTTTCGCCATTATTTTCACTGAGATTTGTACCGCTTACTACTCGCTTTGTGACAAGTTCATGGCAGCAAAAAACGGCCCTGGTCTTTAAATCATCAGCCGATAAAATTATACATCAGGGGCCAAAGCGCAGTCCAAAAATCATAATTGTGGTTGAAACTAAATCCATTTTCTCTTAATTGTTTCTACTGTGGAACCAAACTGAGTCAAATACTTTAGCAATCTTGTTTCAAATGCATCAGCTTGTTTGTGAAAACATAAGGTTTCTTTAAGGTTTTAAAGTAGTTGAGCGAAGATTTTACAAATATATTTACATTAACAATAGTGAACAAATAGTATTATAGAAGTGAATATCAATTGAAACATTAAAAAGTGCTATTTAGACTTATAATCCCATTTCTGCTTGTAACGCTTTTAAAGCCTCTTCGTCCTCGTCATCTTCGGTAACAGGTTTATTTTTGCTAACACTAGGGAATGTTGGTAGTTCCTCTTCTTGCTGTTGTATAGGTTTGAATTTTTGTTTCGACGCTTTTTGTTGTTGCTCTTCTTCTTTCTGTTCATTTTCTAACTCAGCTAATTCTTGATCTAATTCATCTTCATCTACGTACTCATTTCCAACTGGTCTAGATATTGCGTCACTGATTTCATCAGCTAACTCGACTTGTTCTCTAATTTCATCCATTGTGTCTTCTACTTTATCTACATCATACTCTCCATGTATTTGCTTCATTGCTTTAGCACCTTGTTTCATAGCTTTCATGGTTTCCAAGTTCAAATTGGCACCTTCAATAGATATTAATTGAGTTTCTAAAGTTTCGATCTGATTTTCGACTTTGATTAAATTCAGTTCATACCCCTTCTTCCTTTTTAATGCATTTTTGGCCAAATTGGGCTGTTTGGATGATACATATTTCCTTGCTAACTGATCTTGATCATCCATCTGTTGTTGTAAATGGTTTTTCTTTTTGTTCAATGTAGATATATGTTCTCTTAATTCAACTATAGCTTTCTTAGGTAATTCCTTCTTTTGTTGGTTATTACCACCAAAAAAATAGCCCCACATATTTAAATTGTTTTATTATTGACTGGATCTAAAAATGTTAGTACTCTACTCAAGATTATCATAGTTGCCTCCGAGAAAAATCAGGTTTGCAACTTCTCGATGAAACAAAATTCAACATACAATTTTATTGAAGTTTTGTTTTTTGTGTGTTTATATTTAAAATTTTTAGGATATTTTGCCTCGTAGCTAATCGATCAATTAAGTATCTAGGGTATAATATAAGATTATAAAAGTTTTGATACCCAGATATGAATTCTCGGTTTAATTTTTTTTTTAATTACACGACCTCGAATAAAATTTAGCCTTATCAATTATAGTATCAATTGTCGTATATTAACAATTCTTCAGCTAACTAATACCCATAAAAAGAAAAAGACAATTAAAACTCCAAATATTTTGAGGAATAACCATCGATTGTTTGTTATATGAGCATAATATTTTAATAGTTCTCTTTGAGCACCCGATATATTCATGCTTATATCCTCGACGTTTTGATCAATTCTTTGTATTTGCTCACCTTGTTCAGTGACCATGGTTGCTAATTGTTGAAATAAATTCCCGACTTCGTTTATTGTACTTTCTATTGATTCAACGGCTCTATTTCTTGACTGTAAATATTGTTGATTCGAACTTTGTTCTTCCATTAATAACATTTGTTGCTGCTGGTTCGGTAAAGACAAATATTCCCCACCATTCATATCATACGGTGAATTAATGCTTTGACTTGCATCTGGATCATATGGACTTAATGTATAATCATCCTTTGGTGGGGTAGAAGCTAAAAACGGGTTTTCGTTCAAATTACTTAACGAGTTTTGATAACTGTCATCTGTCAATGGAGACCTATTATCGCCTAATCTATTAGTTGATACACTCGATAAAAAATTCTCTGTTCTATTCTTATTCAAGATTTCATTCTTTTGCCTTAATTCTAATACGTTCTTGAACTCTCCCGATACATTTTTCATTTTCGAATTCAACAAGTTGACAACATTTTTACTAAACAATGCTTGTTGGTTATCGTTCAAGATTGTCGTTTCACCTTTCATGAATTTTTGTAGATTTTGAATATTAGTTTCAATTTTGAATATATCTTGTTTTATGATGTATGTCAACTCACCAATTTCGATAGGTTTGTCATCAAAGATAGGTTTCCTTTTAGCTAGCAACGCCAACTTACTCAACAACTCAGTGACGTGAGATATATCTTTTGCTATCAAACTGGCTTGTTGGTTGAATTGTGATTTTTTTGGTGGCCATTGACCGTGATTTTGATTTTGTTGATTTATAAGATTCTGCTTTCGATTAATCTTGTTATACGTCTGTACACATTGTTGAAACTCTACAGTCCTATTCTGAATTGATAATGACATGTGGTATCTAGTGTATAAACTGTGTTCTAAATATTAGCTGGGCTATAATCAAATGGAAAAATAATTGATAATAACAAGTCAATAGAAAAAATAATTGTATGCAGGCGATTCAATTTATCACTTTGTTGAAAGCCTCCAGATTTTAATATTTAGATCTGGCGTGCTTCCTACCATGGTTTGATAATTTCCATCCTACCATGGTTCGATAATTTCCACGTTGTAAAAATTATTTGATGATGAATTTATTTTAAACGTACATGTTACATCAATTTTCATTGAATTTTTCCAAATTTCGCTAACAACCTCAAATTAATTTGAAAGCTTGATTATTTAACATGTCAAGTAAAGCTATATAAAATTTTCACTTTTAAAATTCGAATTTGACTAGTTGATATGAATTATCATTTGGCTGCAAATTGTTTCAGCTCAACCAAATTGGTAATCGGTTTGTACATATCCGGTTGCTCTGTTTATCTTTTTTCGTAATTAACAATAGCTAATGATATTATAGCACGTTTTTCTATAGAGATTTACTATAATCTACATCTTAATTATCTAAAGCCCCAATTATATATAAATAGAACTGTATTATCACGGTTTCGAATAATTTTCAATCTTGAACTTGTTTGACGTTTGTTACTTTAAGCGGTATAAATTTTAAGGGGCTTTTCAGATGTTTAGAAATATTATTATTTATTTCTTCTTGGTAATTTCAATTTTATCTTATACATTACCTGGCTATGATTCCTTATCAATTCAACACGTTTTGTCAAAACGCAATTTGATAGATCCCGTATATGAAGATTTAGAAGCTCCAGAGATAGACTTTATAAATGTACATTTAAAAAATCTTACAAATTTTAATGGTACGAAATGTGATAGCTGTAAGAATAGAATCAAATTTGGTAAATCTTTACTTGAAGAGTATCCAGAAAAATCTCATTTAGTGAGTTTGTTGTTATTTAAATATTGTTTGGTAACACACAATAATACTGAGTCAAAATGCGACAATAATGACTTCTTTGTCACTACTAACTCCAAAAATTTTGAAGTTTTCAATCAGAGTTACAATTCCGGAGTTCAATCAGGTACAGGTGTTAATTTTTATGATAATGATTTCTTACATTTATTGAAAAATTTCAACACTTCAAGCGATTTAGATTTGGAGTATTATTGTTTTTACAAAAGTTCATCCGCATGTGAATTACCAGTTACAAAAGATGTTGATGAATTCTATAATGTGCAAGATTGGTGGCCAAAAAAGGAGTTAAAGCATTATAACGAGCCCGTTTATACTAAAAATAATGAGACTTTCAATGTTTTACATGTAACTGATTTTCATATTCAATTGAGATATACGTTAGGAGCTGAATCTAATTGTACTTCAACCCCGTGTGCATTACCAGAATCTTACAATAAACAATTATCAAACAAAACATACAATTTCACCAGTTATTACAAAACTTTCAATCCAAACTTGACCCATATTGATTTGTCTTTCTATCCAGATGCTCACTATGCTGGAAATGATACGTATATTAAAGGTGATTATTATGATTTTCCTAAATACAGAGGTTGGAATTTTGCCAATTCTCCAGCTTCAACATTTGGAGCTTATTTAGCTGACTCACCGGAAGTTTTGATGAACAACTCTTTATTGACTATTCAAAAGGCAAATAAGAATAAAAACTTTGAGTTTGTTTTATTCACCGGTGATTTGGTTGATCATGACGTGATACATTGTACACCAGAAGTTACTAAAGAAGCCGAAATTAGATCTTTTAAATTGATGAAGCATTATTTAGGTAATGTTCCGGTTTTACCAAGTTTAGGAAACCATGACACATTCCCATACGGACAAATTTCACCAATCAAGTATGATTTTAATAATTCTTATCACTGGAATGAGGATTTAATGGCTAATTTATGGATAAGCAATGGTTGGTTCAATGAAAGTTCAAGAACACAAATCAAGGAGCACTATGCAGGATTTTCTTATGTCACAGACAGAGGTTTGAAAGTGATTGGATTGAATTCAAACTGTTATTATCAAAAAAATTTGTGGTCATATATAAATTTATCAACCGATCCTGATTTATTCGGTCAATGGAAATTTTTAGTTGATGAGTTGGTTGATAGTGAAAAGAAGGGTCAAAGAGTGTGGATCATGGCACACATTCCAGTATCTGATTACGATACATTACCTTTGCAATCGCGTATATTTGGAAAAATCGTAGAAAGATTTTCACCATATACAATTGCAAATATTTTCTATGGCCATACACATCAAGATCAATTTCATATTTTATATTCTTCAAATTCCTCCAAAGAGGCTGAGGATGTTATAAATATGTCGTGGGTCGCTCAATCAGTTACTCCATTAACTAATAATAATCCTAGTTGGAAATACTATGAAGTTGAAAATGAGAGTTTCAATATTATAAATGCCTACAATTATTATACCCAATTAAATAAAACTTTTGTAAATGGCGGTGACGAGCCAGAATGGCAATTTGAATATTCAGTACGAGACTTGTATGATCCGGAACATGAATGGCCCGAAAAAGCACCTTTGAATGGTACATTCTGGCACAATAATGTTTTAGAAAAGTTAAAAAATCAATCAAACATTGAATTTAATCATTTATTCGCTAACATACAAAAGAGATTTGGCCCAGGTGTACCAAACTGTAAAAATGGTACTAAAGTCTCAGATGAATGTCATGATGGTAACTATTGTGTAGTATCAACCTTTTACAGTGACGATTATCAAAAATGTTTGAGAAAATCGTAAGCAAGATGAAAATATTAATTTGATTCATTAAACTTAGACTTGGTGGGACGTGGTTTGAATTTTATTACGTTTAAATACAATTTGTTTTTCGTTTATACTTTTTACCAAATATATAGAATGTTCTGAAGCTGTAGCGATTTGTGACTTCAATTTGAGCTTACTTGTATACTTTCTAAATTACAGCAGAAGTCAATAAATAGCAGAATCTTTAACACGGCAATGGATCAAAGTCCAATACAAATAAAGACACATATTTTTTTTTTGGCAGCATATTCCATTTCGAAATGATTTAACGGTTCCAAACTCTCAAAAGTTAGTGTTTATGGAACACAGTGATTTTGACAAGCAAAACGCGTCCTGTAGCATTTATAGAACATCACGAAGAAGGCCAATACAAGCTTTATATTTCTTAAGTATGTTCACCACTTATTTAGTACACCCAAACTTAGTTTATCTTCTGGTTCACTAGTCGATATATGTCAAGTGTTTACTTTTCCTGTAATAAATAAACGAAAAGTGATTTGAAAAATCAATTTTACTAATTAGGTAAAAATATAAACAAGATAAACTAACAGTCGTGTGGATCGCCCAAATAAAATGTAAACATAGAAATTTTTTTTAAAGCTCAAATATAATTTCTACACATACCAAATTTATACCATTCATAGATCGTCCCAATCACTTTTGATATCATCCAACTCCAACTACATTTCATCATTTTTTACTTTGATTATATCGAATTATAGTTACAACATCAATAACAAATAATATAAAAATAGAATTCAATGAGAGAAATTGTATGTTTTTTACTACTTCGATTTTGTTATTTTCACAGACCAACACCCAATTTTTGTTGAATACGCGCTATTCATACCAACTTCTTGGGACGTTGTATCTGAGATGACAACTAACTACGACTATTACGGTACTAACAATTTTAGATTCATTTATCAACAGGTCAATGTGGTAACCAAATTGTATGTTACATCTTATTTTTCGATTGAATTTAATTTGATTTTGTCAAGATTTGTTTTTATTTTGAGTTTACACACTAACAGACTTACCAAATCGGCTAAATCTTGAGATTTAGAATATGATTACTAACATTGTATAGGGTGCTGCGTTTTGGGAAACAATATGTGGAGAACATGGTTTAGATAATAGTGGTAACTATTTCGGTGATAACGAATTACAAAGAGCGAAATTAGATGTTTACTTTAACGAAGCTAGCTCAGGAAAATATGTTCCACGTGCCGTTTTGGTTGATTTGGAACCAGGTACTATTGATAATGTCAAGACTTCAAACATCGGTAACTTGTTTAGGCCAGATAATTATATTTTTGGTCAAAGCTCAGCTGGTAATGTTTGGGCTAAAGGTCATTATACAGAAGGTGCAGAATTAGTTGATTCTGTTATGGATGTCATTAGAAGAGAAGCTGAAGGCTGTGATTCTTTACAAGGGTTTCAAATCACACATTCGTTAGGTGGTGGTACTGGTTCAGGTATGGGTACTTTGTTAATTTCAAAAATTAGAGAAGAATTTCCAGATAGAATGATGGCAACATTTTCTGTTGTTCCTTCGCCAAAAGTTTCTGACACTGTTATTGAACCTTATAATGCTACTTTGTCTGTTCATCAATTAGTTGAGAATTCAGATGAAACATTCTGTATTGATAATGAAGCTTTGTACAATATTTGTCAAAAAACTTTGAAATTACCTCAACCATCATATAGCGAATTAAATAATTTAGTTTCATCTGTTATGTCAGGTGTTACAACATCTTTACGTTATCCAGGTCAATTAAATTCAGATTTAAGAAAATTAGCTGTTAATTTAGTTCCATTTCCAAGATTACATTTCTTTATGGTTGGTTATGCTCCATTAACATCAATTGGTTCAAAATCTTTTAGATCAGTTACAGTACCGGAATTAACTCAACAAATGTTCGACTCAAAAAATATGATGGCAGCATCTGACCCAAGAAATGGTAGATATTTAACAGTTGCAGCATTTTTCAGAGGTAAAGTTTCAGTTAAAGAAGTTGATGATGAAATGCATAAGATTCAAAGTAGAAATTCATCATATTTTGTTGAATGGATTCCAAATAATGTTCAAACTGCTGTTTGTTCAGTTCCACCAAAAGATTTAGATATGGCAGCTACTTTTATCGGAAATTCAACTTCAATTCAAGAATTATTTAAAAGAGTTGGTGATCAATTCAGTGCTATGTTTAGAAGAAAAGCTTTCTTGCATTGGTATACCTCAGAAGGTATGGATGAAATGGAATTCACAGAAGCAGAATCAAATATGAATGATTTGGTAAGTGAATATCAACAATATCAAGAAGCAAGTATTGACGATGAAGATATTGAATACGGCGATGAAGTTCCATTAGAAGATCAAGCAATGGAATAAGCAGCTTGAATAAAATAAAAAAGAATAAAATTAATTTGCAAAAAAAATTGATGATATTGAAAATTTCACTTCTTTAATATATTTGGTTTTTGGTTTAATATTATATCCCCTCTATTAATACAACATGTATATTGTTATATAGTTTTATTATAATTTTGTTAATAAGAGTTAAATCTATCTTAAACTTGTATCGTATATATTATAAATAAAGAAAAAATATTACCCCTAAAACCTAAATGCAAAGTACAACAATCAAATGAAACTGAAATCTAATTACCTCTTAAAAAGTTTTTAACAAAATCATTCTTGTCAACAGCGTTATAAGCATTTTGATCATCAAAGTATCTCATTACATGACATTGTTGCTTCCAAAAATTGATCAATTCTTGGAACTCCATTTGCCCTTTCATGTATAAAACATTGTTGATGGATGCATCATTTACAAATCTTTGTCTTTCGAATTCTTGTCTGATTTTAGTCTTGATAACTGATGTTGGCATATCCAATTCATATAAATCACCAAAATTTTTGGATGATCGAATAAACTTCCTGTATAAATGAAGTACCCTTTTCTTCAATTCTACATTTGATTGTGAATAACGTGTAGTTTCTGCAAAAGCTGTAGCTAATGTCATTTTCGATTCAATTGTATTTTTTTTTCGTTACAAGTTTGGTAAAAGAAATTATTTGGTTGGTTAGAGACTGTATGCAGTATATGCTAGCGTATACAAAACTATGTAAGTTCATCTTTTATTTGCTTTAGAAATACACCAGATGTGTCTAGAATTTTTATAAACCGACATAACTCAAAGCACCAATCCCATTTTTCTGCTTTATCTAACATTTTTATAATCTTTAATATTATAGCCTTGTCAGTTTTATTGAGCTGATCAATATCACTACTTTCTTGATCTTCTCCTTCTCTCTTGTAATTCAAATAAACAGTCAAATAATTATAACATAGTTCAACATTATCAATTTGAATCAACCTGTTCATAAATTTTTCTGGGGTAGTATCCAATATTTTGAAGAATTTGTTCCAATAAGATACCTCGATTTTTCTCAAGCAATTAATGTATATAAATTCAGAATTTTCCGTAAATTCAATTAGCTGGAATAATCTTTTCAAAATTAAGTTAGCTTGATCCTCCTGCGTGAGATGGTTGAATAATAATAACTCTAAACAGTAATGAAAATTTTCAAACAATTTATACTTGTTAAACGAGCTTTCCAAATCGCCCTTGTGTAATAGATCATATTCAATAAACTTATTTAAAATTAATTGGTGACCTAGCCTATTTTTAATTATAAGCCCATTTGATTTGTTGAGCACTAAGGTCTCCAATCCAATCAAATCTATGGATTTTTTTTTTGAAATAGTATCAAAGAATAAAGGCTGTAGATCTTTACACTCAATAATTATTGGAATCAACGGCTCATCTTCGGAATCTTGCAATAAATCATCAACCTCCTCATTTGGTTGAGTTGATTTATGAATCAAATCCTCAACTTCATAAATTAAGATTTGTGCGCCATTAAATAGATATATAAAATCTAACCTGGTTTGGAAGTTGATTGCTTGAAAATCAAAGCGTTCAATCAATGAGTGTATTTTGTTTAAGTCATAGATATTACTTGGTTTCATTACATCTATTGGATTTTTGAAAGAAGATGACCGTGGAGTTTGATTCTTCAATAGGTAAAGATCACCATTTTCCAACAAAAACAAAAAGTGCTTATCTTGAATAATGCTAGTTTGAATGACCTCATTAAGATTGATTTTATTCTGTATTGAAGATAAATGAACTGTTTTTTGAATAGAAATGTATATCTTGTAATGTTTCGATTCTTTGTTTGATTCGATGATTTTGTTCGTATTCAAATTAAGAATTATCAACCGGTAATCGTTTGTAAGTATAATCACGTTTGAGTCGTCCTTATTATGTACTATGTTTGTATCGACAAACAAACATTTAAAATCATATTTCCAAATTAACAAATCGCTGTTGAATGAAATTTGCTCGCCACTCATTCCAAATTTTAAAAGTGATGTATCAAAAACAATAAATTCATCGATAAGTTGTTCTTCAGTCCCGTCTTCTAAATTTTTTGCTTTTCTATTAATTACAATTAAGAAATCTCTGTACCAAAACTGGCTAACTATGTTCATAGATTCAGCTAAATAGCTTTTGAAATTAAACCATAAAGTGTGATTCACCATACCACTAGTGGCGAATGGAGTGGAGACTGATAAATAATCTCCATATGACATGGAAATTTGATTGAAACAATTTTTAGATATACAAAACCTACCATGTTGAGATTTCAAATATAGTTCAGTATCAAAATCTTGTAACTGTAGTATCATTTTAAATCTGGGCAAGATCGGAGATTTCGTCAAACTTCGATTCTGATCAATTATACTGATGTATTCTTTCTCATGTAAAATGTTATTTGTTGAGCGTGTTAAGTTGATTAAATGTAGTTTATTCTGTGCTAGAACATATAGTGCTAACGTATTTCCAGACACTGCTATTGAAGTTGCTTTTAAAAAGGATTTGTCGTGTGAATCATCTACCTCATTTATGATTTCTTTGGTGTTGAACGATATGTGACCAAATCTTGAAACCACATACCAGTAATTTTTTTCATCAATTAAAACAAAAAACTCACCACTCAGAGCCCAAATAAAATTACCATACAACTCGAAAGAATTCAAAACTTCTAACTTTTTGCTTTTCATGGTGGCAATCTTTAATTTGTCATTTTCTTCTATCATCATCAAGTTAAACCTTGGATTGAAGGATATATTTTTAATGTTCCTTACGCCAATTTTATACCCGGTATTATTATCAGCATCTAATTCCATATACCAAATTTCATTCTTAGTATTCACAAATAAGAAATAATTCTTAAATTCGTTGTATGTAATATACTTTATTTTCTCTGAAGTATACCACTCAAATTCTGTGAACACAAATAGTTTGGTGCTAAAATTGAGTACATTCACCACCTGAATACAATCTTTCTCCACAACCTCTTCCTCTTCCTGTTTTTCATCATGATTATTGAAAACAAACAAATTATGACTGTTTTTTTGTAGCCAGAATTCTTTAAAGCCGATACCAATTTTCAAAATCTTAAATATACTCAACTTAACAAGCTCAATATTGAAATTATTTAGCTCGTCATCAATTGAGCAATTATTTGTGCTTTCGATGTTTTCTAGATTCACCACTACATCCTCAGTGCCGTGGATTATTGATTTGGTTGCACTTTTGAAAAAATTGGTGAATGAAAATTTCAGCGGTGTGAAAGTTAATGGCAACCCGGTTTGAATCAATTCATTTTCTGAATTATGTACCTCGTATAATCCTTTTGAATAATTTATTGAAATTTGGTAAATGATTAAAAAGTTCATATTGGTTTGGATAAATAAATTAATGGTCGGTAGTTTTTGAAGTTTAGATGTGTTGACACTGATGTTTTTAAGTTTTAAGTCTAAGTTTAGTCCGTTGTTTTCAATCGAGGTTGAGTTTCTTGTATGACTTGTCAACGGTAGCAAAGTGAATTGATTAAGAATGAGTACACTTGTCAGTGTCAAAATAACCAATAGTGGCGTATGAGGTATATCAACTACCTTTACTATATGCTTAGAATCTAATGGTAGATCTACCAGAAGCAAAGGACAGCCATTGACCCAAACCATTCTCGAGTCGTAAATCTAGCGAATCGTTGTATTTTTCGCGTATATATTCGCTACTACCGATACTAGAGTCGCATAAAAAAGTTGCATCATCTGCATCTAGAAGTTAAACAGCCAAGAAGAACCAAATTATATGTCAACTAAACAAATAGCTAGATTATTTCCACCAATTTGTTGTCAAACATTTCATATAATCATCTGCGTAAAATGTTCCCATGAGACAAGCGTTGAGATCGTAACACAGTGTAGAAACAATTGTACCGTTTTTGCACTTGGGTGTAACAGGGCTGAATCTCTTCTGAACATTGATAACCAATTGATTGAAATCAATATTTGTGTTATTGTTCAATTTATCGAGTACATATTTGTCCCAAAATGTTGCATTTAGAGGTGCTTTTTCTGGCCATGTATGTTCAGAATCATACAAATCTCTAGCTGAATATTCTAAATGCCATTCAGGCTCCTCGCCATCATTTACAAAAGTTTCATTCAATTTGGTATAATAATTAAGTGAGTTTCTGATATTGAAACTTTCATTTTCAACTTCGTAATATCTCCAAGAAGGATTGTTATCGGTGTATGGTGAGATAGACTGTACAACCCACGCCATGTTGACTACTTCGTTCTGGTCATTTTGCAAAAGTCTAAACTGGTCTTGATGAGTATGACCATAAAATATATTCGCAATTGTATAAGGTGAAAACCTTTCAACAATTTTACCAAAAATACGAGACTGTAAAGGTAAGGTATCATAAGAATTGTTTGGAATATGAGCAAAAATCCAAACTCTCTGTCCTTTTTGTTCACTTTCAATTAATTCATTTATCAAAAACTTCCATTGTCCAAATAAATCAGGCTCTGTTGATAAATTGATATAAGCCCACAAATTTTTTTGATAGTAACAGTTCGAATTTAAAGATATAACTTTTAATCCTCTACTTGTAACGTAAGAAAATCCAGCATAATGGTTTTTGATTTGTGTTCTTTGCTTTTCATCGATCCAACTGTTGTTCAACCACAAATCACCCATCAATTCTTCATTCCAATCATATGAGTTGTTAAAATTATGATTAATTGGTGATAGTTGCCCATAAGGAAAGGTGTCATGATTACCTAACGAAGGATACACAGGGATATTACCTAGATAGTGTTTCATGGATTGAAATGATCTAATTTCAGCTTCTTTTGTAACCTTGGGAGAGCAATGAATTTTATCATGATCAACTAAATCACCTGTGAACAATGCAAACTCAAATTTCAATTCCTTAGCTTTTTGTTTTATAGAAGATAATGAATTATTCAATAAAATCTCTGGCGAATCGGCTTTATAACAGCCAAATGTAGTAGCTGGATGATTTTTAAACGCCCAACCTCTTAATTTCGGATAATCATAATAATCTCCTTTTGTATACTCAAATTGATCGTTGTAATGAGCATCTGGATAAAATGAAAAACTGATATTCGACAAATCTGAATTGAATTTTTTATAGTGACTGGTGAAATTATATGTTTTATCTGGTAATTCTGCATTAAAAGATTCTGGTCTTCCACACGGTAAAACAGTGCAATTTGCTTCTTCACCAACAAAATATCTAAATTGGATATGAGTATCACTTATGTGCAAAACATTAAACGTCTCGGTGTTATTTTTATAAGCTGGCTCAAAATAATGCTCGGGGGCTTTTTGGGGCCACCAGCTTTGAACTCCGTAAAAATCATCAACATCTTTGGTTTCCGGTAAATTACACGCCGCTTTACTTTTGTAAAAACAGTAGTACTCTAAATCTAAATCACTTGATGTGTTAAAATGTTTTAACATTTGAAGAAAATCATTATCGAAAAAATTAACTGAGATGTCAGTCAGGGTCCCAGAATCAAAATTCAAGTCGATGTAGTTTTGATCATCTTGTTTGAAATTGTTTTGATTGGTGGTGACAAAAAAATCAATGTTATCACATTTCAGTTGAGTATTGTTATTTAATGATAAACAATATTTGTATAATAATAAACTGACTAGTCTCGATTTGGTTGGATATTCCTCGATTAAAGATTTAGCATATATGATTTTGTTCTTACACGCTTCACATTTGGTTCCATTAAAATTTGTGAGATTTTTCAAATTAACGTCAATAAAATCATTATCTTGATCGTTTAATGTATCATATACAAAATCAATTAAATTTGCTCGTTTAGAAATAGCATGCTGAATAGATAACGAGTCAATTCCAGGCACCAAATGACCAAAAGACGCAAACAATAAGAAAAACAAAACTAAAATGATTTTCATTGTGGGTAGTTTTTTTGCAGCAAAAATTCCAAAACAATTTAATCAAAATTTATAAACAAATTAAAGAACAAACGTGCCTCTGTTTTAATTTACATTAATCGTTTACAATTAATTATAAGATAGCATAACAACGAGGTTCTTTCTATAAATGGTTGTAATCAACGTGTTTGAAGAAAACCAAGAAAATCGGACATACTCAAAATTCGAAAAAACCTTAATAACAAAATAATGAACTCAATAAAATATGCAGCTAAACCGTAGACTAATCTTAGATTCGGAATTTGAAACTTTAGTTTGAAACGCTTGTTAAGGTCAAGTCAAGGCGTATTAGAGTATTATAATATAAATCCAAACCTTAATACCATTTTCAGGAGATTAGTTGCTTGTCTGGTCGTTTTTCGGTTGCATGCCGTGGCTCTTCTAGATAATTATACTTATATTACAAGATAATTTACAAGGATTGCACTTAAATCAAAGGACTACCAAAATTAAATATTCCCCTATAAAAACTTCTACAATCTAAATTTGATTATTTGATGAAATTAATTTTAGTTTGAAAATGTACATTGAACCAAAAACTCAAAAGTAGACGCTGTGAAAAGATGGGATTATTCAAATTGATATATGACACTGAAAATAAAATCATTCCTTTAATGAACAGTCAAAATCTTGAAACTTTGATTTTTTGAAATATTCTGTATAGTATGTAAAAACGTGACACTACTAATTATACGGAATTGTTTATAGCTAGACACTGCATTTTTGAGGAAGATATATTTCCATATTCTAAAATCGTCTTCATAAAATTGAATACCTTTGGGAGTACCAATCGTGAGTCATCACGAAATCAAATCAAGGATTTATAAAACAAATTATTGGTTACTTAAGATCAACACCAGTAAAGGATCTAGCCATACTCCTAAAAACAAGATTGATCAATTGAGGTATACCAATTGTGGGAACGAGCACCGCAGCTACTGCAAGCAGTGGCAGTTGGGCAATTGAGTTTTTGGTGTGAACATCTGCAGTAGTTCCAATGTTGTAAATCCGTAAGTAGCTGAAAATGATTTAGTTAATTGAATCACTCAATTTATATAGACCTTAATACCTTTATCACATATAATCATCCATTTTACACATTATCGAAACCAAAGAACAATTTTCAACATACATTACGAAAACTAAAAAGGTTTAGTTCTTAGTTAATGATTTTTTGCGGTGCAATTATCAAGAACATCTCCCATTTTAATGGAAAGATCACTATGCTTATTAAAAGCTATCTTTTTTATCAAACACGTTGCTTATGGGACCTTGGCCATCACACGTCTGAGCAGCCTATTTCTATTTTGATTATAAATATATTTTATGTAGTAGACGTATATATATATATATATTTGCACGTGTGGTTTTCTGTCATGACTGAATAATCCGGGTATTTTTCTTTAATATTAGGATATCTTCTTGGATAGCCTAATATAAGATGTGAGAGAAGCAATGGGGTTGTAGTATGTATTAGTGATTTGATTGTATCCCTTGAGCACACGCGAAAGCCGTCCTTTTTCTAGTGAGGAGTTTTATCTCTCTTTATACTTTCTCTGTTTAGCATCATAACCCCACAAACACTTATTCCCCATCTGCAACCGGTCGTGCTATTACTCCCACTAACTCGCTACTTACTCCATTACTCTATAAGCCCCATACCCAATTAGGACTTATAGTAAAGAACAGAGTATATATCGTAACACTTATTCCCCCTTTGCAAACCAAGTGCCCACACTTGGTATGTGCGGCTGCTTGATCCATTAGGAAAGAGAAGTGTGAATGTATAGGTTCGAGGATACCATCCCTCTAGCTATACATTCCGGAGGACTATTCAAAGCCAACAAAGTGATATATACTTCTGGACTTAAATGGTTGTCACAAGCAGATTCAGCCATCAAGAAAGATGTTGTGTGATTTGAGCATGACAGCATGAATTTTCAATGGTATAATATATTAATTAACCTGGTGCAACGTCTTGCAACTCAATATAATTCATGATAACACAGTTCTAATTAACTGATATTTGATCTTAAAATCAATCTCTAATATTAAATGAATAGTATAATGTGATACCCGGTAATAACAATATTCACTGTGCCCAAAATACAAAAAACCACACCCCCTCAAAAGTCATCAGTTGCCCAATAACTAGTGAGACTATACAGGTTATATACTTTATATACTTAAATTGAAATTCAATTTCTTCAAGTTGATCAGTTCAATCTTGTAAAACATATCTTCATTTCTGAAGTCAAGTTGATCAGTTCAATCTTGCAAAACATCTTTATTCATAGTCAAGTTGATCAGTTCAATCTTGCAAAACATCTTCAACCTAGAATGTTGAGTTAACTTATTATTTTCACTTCACTCTTTCTTAAATAATAATTTCCTTAAGTGAGTCTCAAATTATCAAATTTTTCAAATAATCATTTTCGTTATCTATTTTTCTTCATCTGCATTAATAGCTTCACTTAATACTGGTTCAGTATCTAAATCAAAATCTTTATCAGTCATCCACTGTTTATAATATTTTTCTATCAATCTTTGTTTTGTTGCTTCAGCTAAATATTTCTTAAAATTAGCAAAAGTATAATACTGAGCATGAACAGGATTACAATATTTAAATGTTAATGCAATGAGTTTGTTTTCATAATCAACACCTTTGATATCTAATATTTCATTTTGACGAATTTGAAATTCCTTTAATGTTTGTGGTGGAACTTTTTGAAATTTATCATATTGTTGATTGAAACGTCTGAGATATTTAACATTGTAAACTCTTTTCAATTTTCTTGTTGCATCAATACCTACTTCAATTTCATAGCAATTATTGTTGATTTCAAAATCTTCTAAGTCAACTGAATCTAATTTTGCTGTTTTTGTGACAGGTTTCACAACATTGTATGGACCAAAATATAATGGAGACAATTTTGGATATCTAAATCTTGTGTTCAATAAATTACTTTTATAACTTACTAGCACTTTATCACCTGTAACAAATTTCTGTTCATTTCGACTTTTATTAACTCTCTTTTCTGTCTTAGCCTGCTAATGGTACTCTTGAATCTAAGTATGTTTCATTATCAATGCACTGGTAATAATGCCTTATCGTTATCAAATTCACAAGGGGAAAAATGGGATCAAACAATTCTCTTTCTAAACTAAATTTATCAACTGTAACTGAATTTTACTCAACTCAATGAATAACTTTCATTATCCGTACCATTAAGTACTGTGCAATTCAAGGTTCATAAATAATTTTCATTATCCGTAGTCTTCGTACTTCCTTGCATGTAGTGTTGTAGATTCGTAAGTTGTGTATGGTATAATGCCTTATTCTGTCATAATCTTTAGTTAATTGTTTGATTTGTTATCCAAATTCTGATTTGAATGTTTGTTTCTGTGATAACATGTTTCTGCTAAATGGCCTGTTTTATGACATATGGTACAAGTCTTATTTTGTTTAGAATGAGATTCTTGTTCATGTTTGTACTCAGGGTTTTTAAAGCAGTGATCTTTTGTATGACCAGTTTTTCCACAAAATTCACAATGAAGTTTTGAACGTTTGTTGTTGTAAGTTTTATCACTATGATTTCTTTTATTGTCTGGCTTTTGTAGTTTTTGATCAAGATGCTTAATGGGTTCTAAGTCTTCAATCTCTTGTAAGGTATTAAATTTGAAATGCAGAAAAGGAATGATATAATCATTATGTAATGACTTTTTGAAAATTTTACCAATTTGTTCTTCAGTCATCGAAGGATCCAAATTCTGGACTTGTTCTGCAATTTCAAGAAATTTATTAATATGAATATCAAGTGGAAGTGTTTGTTTAAAGTCTCGTAACATAAAATACCATTCGGATGCTTGATCTTGAGGTTTAAATCTTTTTGTAAATTCACTTCGAAAATAATTTAAATGATGTACCGATCTCTGGTTAATGCTTGCATTTAAATATTCTTCTCTCGTAATTTGTTTAGTGGAACCATTTTGAATATATTCAATAATAACTGTGGACCTCTCAGTTGTATCTGTTGTAATAGGTTCCCCAATAAATTGGTTATTTTCCCCATATAAGTTTGTTAATGCGTGGCGAATTATTCTGTTGAGCCACATTGCAGCCGCACCTGAAAGATGTGACAGCGCGATATGTTGAATTTTTTGTAACGACATCAAATGATTATTAATAATCTCTGCCGAAATTTGAGTAACAATTGTATCCAACGTAGAGCCTCCATATTTAAGTGATTCACCAACTCCTGTGAATAAAATTTTCTTCACGGATTCTCTATCTGTTGAATCAGACCAGGTAATCTCTTTTGGATGTGTTGGTATAAACGATGCATCTGAGCTAAAATTAACCGGTGATACTTCTTCATCTTGAAAATGATCTTGTAAAGCTTCTTCATCGTAAGATTCATCTTGTGATTCTTCTTCGTCTTGAGAATCGTTTGGTGACACAACATCATCCTGAATTTCGTCTTGTGAAGATTCTTCATCTTGCAGATCAACTTGTGATGCTTCATTTTGCTGATTTTGTTGATGTTGTCGAGTTTTGCTTCGTGTTATTCTCTCTGACATTGTTAAATTTTTCGGTTAATTTTTAATGTGATGTATAACACTTTGTCCAACAGCTTTGTTGATCTAATTGAATCTAAATTTTTCAGCTTTTAGCTACCAATGTATTGCCTATGTCTTAAATTTAAGCTACCAATATATTAGGATATCTTCTTGGATAGCCTAATATAAGATGTGAGAGAAGCAATGGGGTTGTAGTATGTATTAGTGATTTGATTGTATCCCTTGAGCACACGCGAAAGCCGTCCTTTTTCTAGTGAGGAGTTTTATCTCTCTTTATACTTTCTCTGTTTAGCATCATAACCCCACAAACACTTATTCCCCATCTGCAACCGGTCGTGCTATTACTCCCACTAACTCGCTACTTACTCCATTACTCTATAAGCCCCATACCCAATTAGGACTTATAGTAAAGAACAGAGTATATATCGTAACATTTAAAAAAAAGCGGGTTAATGGTCTAGTGGTATGATTCCTCGTTTGGGTTTATCTGAACATAAAATTCGAGGAGGCCCTGGGTTCAATTCCCAGTTGACCCCTTTTTTGCTGTTTTTTTGAACCTAGGTTGAAAACCAAACATTCTGTTCAATTTAGAAGTATTCAATATTCTTGAATAGATGTTTGATAATTTTTTTGTACAAATTGTGTTTGTCGAAATTTGAAATTCCATTTTTTTTATTGCTTTAAAATCAAAGATGTAATAACACCTCTGATGCGTTAGTGATTTCAAGAAAAATTATGAAATCAATACAAACTCGTTTTAGGTGCTTTGACAACAGACCGCTCCTGTATTCTTGCAATTTCAAAATTTTAATGTGAATGTTACCGCTGGTAGCATACATATTTGAATCCAGATTGCAACAAATATTTTCTTAAGCGGCTTTTTGTATTTTCAATCTACTCGTAAAAATTACAAAACAGATATTTAGACTTGATCAAAGCAATATCGAGATTACGATTCTAAGCTGTTAACTATTTTTTCGTGTATATATTAAGTGATTTAAATATTATATAAACCCCCTATTTCATTTTTTGAAGTCTCGATGATTTATTGATGGACTATAGTAATATTTTACAAATGATAAGATGACTTCTTGAATTGTACAAATTTGATATTGGTGTAAAAATGTAAGATGATGATTTTGATATAATTTGTTTAACGGTAAGATTTTTGGAATCTTGCTCTGGCACCACGACCACCGAATTTCTTTGGTTCCATTCTTCTTGAATCAGCAACCAATAAGGTTTTGTCGTATGAAGCAAAGATTTTTTTTAATTCGTTTTTAGAAGCTTCATCAACGTATTTTTGATGGTAAGCAACTAAACCTTTGGCAATAGCTTGTCTGATGGCGTAAACTTGTGAGACGTGACCACCACCGGTGACTTTAACTCTGATGTCGATACCTTGGAATTTATCTAAACCAACTAAAGTTAATGGTTCGTAAACTTTGAATCTTAAGATTTCTGGTTGGACTAAAGTGATTGGTGAACCGTTGATTTTGATTAAACCTTTACCGGCTTTGACATGAGCAACAGCAGTTGCGGTTTTTTTTTTACCAAAAGTCTATTAAATATGTTAGTAATAGTTCTTAAAAAATGAATGATCATTGATGGATTTGATGGAGTTCAAAATCCAACATATCTCTTCTGACTTGATCATCAATGTTTATTCGATCCACTTGTGCTGGTTGTGATAACATACTTGAACAGATTGGGTTGACATATTGTTTAACTGTACTAACGTTCTATTAAAAAATACAAGATTTAAAATTTCAAATTTTTTTCTCCCTTTGATACAACAAAAACTTGATACTGTGGTTAACTATGTGTATACATATTAACTACGAGCGTGTTAGTCTCTAGGGCTTCAGCCCTGACGCACTTTATAGTTTTTTTTTCTCATAGTAATCAGGTTTTGTATGAGAATACATCTTTTTGCACTGCGATATGGTAGCATCTGATTAAGCTAGGTTTTTTTTTTTTTGGTATCGGTTCCCACACTGTGTGTAGTATTCTCACTTTGAAAATTTTTTAATTAAAGAAATTTTATTTTCATTTTAGAAATCATCCTTAACTAAGTTACCAACAATGGCTATCTCAAAGAATTTACCATTATTGAACAATCATTTCAGAAAACACTGGCAAGAAAGAGTCAAAGTTCACTTTGACCAAGCTGGTAAAAAAGCTTCAAGAAGACAATCAAGATTAAGAAAAGCAGCTAAAATTGCACCAAAACCAATCGATAGCTTAAGACCAATTGTCAGAGCTCCAACTATCAAATACAACAGAAAAGTCAGAGCTGGTAGAGGTTTCACTTTAGCTGAAATCAAAGCCGTTGGTTTAACCCCAAAATACGCTAGAACTATTGGTATCTCAGTCGATCACAGAAGACAAAACAAATCTCAAGAAACTTTCGACGCTAACGTTCAAAGATTAAAAGAATACAAATCTAAATTGGTCATCTTTGACAAAAAAACTAAAGCTTCAGAAGCTAACCAACACGAACAAGTTTCAGTCTCAACTTCATTCCCAATCGAACAATCTGTTGGTGAAACCGGTACTAGAGCCGTCGAAGTCCCAGAACAAACTGCTTACAGAACTTTGAGATTAGCAAGAAACGATAAAAAATTCAAAGGTATCAGAGAAAAGAGATCTAAAGAAAAAGCTGAAGCTGAAGCTGAAAAAGCTAAAAAATAAGTTGAATAATACTCTTAGCATTTTGAAGTTGATCGTCAGGGGATGTATATTATATAAATAAATAAAAACGAATCTTAATTACTTTGAGTTCTATATATCAATATATAAAGGGGATATAATATGATATTAAAGCTATTCTCTCACGAAAATCAGCTTAACTTCGAAATTTTTATGTTAAGGTTATAATTTGAATCAATCATTCTGTTACAGCATGATAACAATTAGTTTAGATATCAAGAGAAACTTTTCAAGTTATGCAAAGAGATATTTGCGGACGTTTTTGTGAATGAAAATTGAAATATATTATCTATACACAAATCTTCATCATTAAAGATACCCCATTATAATACAATAAAATTGAATAATAATTTAAACAACAACTTGTTATTGATATCAAGTTTAATCGAATAAACCGAATCCCATATCGTCATCGGATTCTTCTTTTTCTTCTTCTTTAGCTTCTTCTTTAGCTTCTTCAGTGGCACCAGCGGCACCACCAGCAGCAGCAGCAACTGGAGCACCGGCAGCTGGAGCAGCTGAAAAGTTGAAGAAAAATTCTTTCAAATCTTTACCTTCTAAAGCTTTAGCGAATAAATCAGCCCAAATACCTTCGACTTCAACATTAGCTTGTTTGGTTAAAGCTAATAATTTTTCTGAAGTGATTTCAATTTCTGAATCAGCTAAGATTAAAGCAGCGTATGATAAAGCAGTTTCTGTTGACATTTCGATATTAAATTAACTAGAGATAATCAAATTAAGCAAATTAGCAGACTATTTCCTTAGTGTTAGTAAATGAAAAGTTCCAAAATAATTTCGCACAATTATTAATGATTTTTTCAAACACATTTTTTGGGCTGCGCCCTATTAATCACGTGAAACAAAAGGTAGCGTTTTTGAAACTGCTGCAATTTAGCTGCAAAATTGGTTCCACTTACTCATGAACAGAAGGAGTATTTTAAATTTGAGCCTGAATACTATAAAAATTTATCTTATCGGAAGTATACTAATGATTCTGGATTGCAATTTTATATTAAAGACCGTCTCTCTGTTGGCAAAAATCTACATACCACTGTTTTGTCCAAATCCTTATGCGTTTTCCATAAATCAAAAACGGAATTGCACTTATCATTATAATGAATTCAATCACCGCCAATATTATAAATGTATGGGTTGCACCCATTGCATCTAGCCATGGAGAACAAGCAAATGTAAAAATGCAACCAATCATATTATTCATCAAAGCCACACCAGTCATCATTTCAATAACCATCTCGGGATAGGCGTCCATAAGATAAGACATAGATACGTCTCCTGAACACCCAAATCCGAAACCTATAAATGCAAGACCAAGATAAGTAGGAAACCATGGCCACACTTGATCAGTTCCAACTGCAAATAAAATCAATCCAACAGGTGCTATTATAGCTGGTGGAAACAAAAACCATAACCTCATCTCTGCTTCCTGTATACCATTATTTCTTTTAGCTAAAAACACAGTAAAATGATCCGATAAAGTACCTGCGAAATAGCAACCAATGACGGCACCAATCAAGCATGGAACATTCATTATACCCACTTTTATATCTCCATAATTGTAAGGTGGACCATAATATTGATCATCTTCTACCGTTAAATAAAATGTTAATAATGCATTTTGTATCCCCCACACAAATCCGGAAAATATTACAGGAGGATAAAGAAACACTTTCAACAACATGAAAAGTTGATAAAAATACTGTTTGATGCCCCAACCTTGTAAATTATCTGCGGGTGTAACGAGTTGGACTCTTTGCCAATAAGGCTTCTTAATTTCATTCTCACCTTGATTATAAAAGCTATTTAATGATTCTTTATCATCTAATTCACGACTCATTTGAATTGATTGTATATCCTTTTCATTTTTTTCAGTTTTCAGGTTCATATTTTGTAAGTTTTCATCAGGCACTCCATTAATAATTTTCTTGGAATATTTAGCTCTATTGAAATATGTCTCATCCATTAAAAATAATATTACCAATAATAGTCCACCACTTATGATCACTGCAATCCAACCAACGTATCTAAAGTTAACTTTCTCAACGATCACGCTAGCTATCAATGGTCCTAAGTAGGTACCACCAGAAGTGGCTATAATATAATATGTCAACACATTACCTAAGCTATGACTAAAGTATAAATCTGATAATGATAATTGTACTTGTGCCTCAGCACAACTTTCACTGATACCAACAAATAGTTGAGACCAAACTGAATCTGAAGTTCTTTTAACCAACGCAAACCAGATACTACCTAATAAGCCCAATAAAATGCAAATAAAATATGTTATTTTTCTGCCGTACAACGAAGATAATGGTGTTAAAAAAAAGGTACCCCAACCAATCCCCAAAAATAATACTCCGGCACCAGTGTTCATTGCTGTGTATGATATGCCATATTTTTCATTTAAAGTATCTTGCGCAGCACCAGCATCATTTGAAGTTGCTGCAGTAAAACCAGTGATAAAAATTATAATTGCAAAATTTAATAGTTTTCTACTTCTCGACCAATTTAATGGATCATTAATTGAGTTAGAAGGTTGTGGAAATAAAATTATGTTACCTTTTGTTTTGATTTCCGGTGCTGATGCATCGTCATGAACCTGACCTTTCTTCTCACTATCAAATTGAAAAGAATAGATATTCAAAGTTCCCGGTACAAACTCGTCATTATCTTTATCGTTGATTTCCACTTTTGTATGAACTGGTGATAAGATAGTTTTTTCTTCAACCATAATGAAATTAATGTCTCATGAAAAAACTTCGAAAAACAAGCTGATGATAAATATATCGTTAGTTGAGTTTATTGGGGAAGAACACCAATTGATATGGATCATCAAAAGTTTTCATTAATGATTTTTGTGAATGTAATTTTCAGTAGTTCACTGAAAAAACTTGTAATTAAAATTTTGTCGAGGTGCATAAGATAAGAGAAAATAATCAAATGATAAGCATTGAATCTATCAACAAACTACTATCATTTAGTATACTTATGATCCAATTATAGGAGTTTTCAGAATTAAAAGAAACGATTAGTTAGAGTGTGTTGAACAAAATTGAAAATACTATGAGGAAAGGCAAAAACATCGTCATGAAAACCTAGTCACTGTGTTATAAGCGGCTGATTTCATGGAACTGGGTTTCCTTTTGATTTTCTAGTTACTAGACGACAATATTTGGTTCATATTTGCAAGTTTATCGTTGCCGTTTCTAATATGCAGCAAAAGATTGTAGTGAAATAGTTATTCCGATGCATCAATTACCTAATTAAGGCATCTAGATGCGTTTTCTTTGGCTGCAAAAAAAAGTTTCCCCATAAATTGATTGTCTGATCGTATACTGAGCTCCGATGAATAATTTTGATAATTAACGAAATGGATAAAAGGCATGAACAATTATTGTTTTGCTGTTTAATAACTTCTAGATTCCGTAACAACATAATTTAATTAAAAAAGCATCCTTTGTTGGATTTCTCAAAATAACTGCAAAGTAAATTGCAAGTCTCTCAATTAAACGCTTGAATATAGTGACAAATTTTATATTCAATTAATTAGAATTTTCAAGCAACCTAGCAAAGTGTTATATCATTCAAGCTCTTGAATCATAATTTTAGGGATAGATTTCTATATACAATTGCTAATGTCAAAAAGACTCGATCACAGTTCCAATTTGTACATACTCCGACAACAGAAACAAGACATAAAGAATAAAATTAGTCCTATTCCTTCATGAGATAAACTTATTTTGCAATAATTTCAATATTTTGATGAATAAAAAAAATTCAAAGAATGATCCAAACAAAATCAAATACAGAAAAGCGAAATTACAATACAATTAATACCTTTACATAGGATACCACAGGTATTGCTTCATAGTCGATATTGTGCTATTGATCCTGATACATACGAGAAAAATAAATCCCTTCAAAAAATTGACACATAGATTTCTGAATTTTTTGGCAAATTTTTGCTTATTGTATCATGGATTTAGTTTCGAGTTTCGTTGGGTTTTACTATATAGCCGCTATTTAGTTTTTGCTCCAAATATATACGAAAAAAAAAAAAAATTTGTATATTTCGTAGAATTATCTTGCAAATATCTCTTGTAAGTTGTAGTATTACTATATGTCATTGAATCCTAGATTATACTTATAACGCTACATAAATTTTTCAATAATAGGCCACGCAACTAATATCAATGAAGTGACCCCAAAATTTTTCAGTGTAACGATATCAATCTAGGCTTCAATATACATATAAAATATTTTAAAGGATGCTCATGGCTTTGTACCTTGTGGTTATTTATGTTCAACGGGAATGCAAAGTTTTACGATTTCCGGCGCGGTGATTCGGACAAGACCATCCATTTCTTAGAAAGTTTCTGATGTTCAAAAGATTTAAGTTGAATCGATTTGAAATTTCAATTGAAACACCTTACAGAAATCACAGGTTGTAAGTCTCAACCTCTTTAAAACCTAAATCTGAATGACACTTTTTGATTTTGTGATCACGTATTTGTGTTTGATCTAGGTATTCAATACATTTTGAAATTTAAGTTTTAATTCGTTTCAGATGTTCACCCTTCTCATTTGGGAATCAAACCAATTAAAATTCAAATGACAGATAACAATATATAAGATACTAACACTAATAGAACATCCATTAACAAATCTATTTAGTGATGCTATAGTGTCAGATGACACATTGTCAACACTACACAATTGGCATTTAGTGTTCGTAAATCCATTAAGCACATATTGACCAATGTACACGAAGTAGATTGTCATAGTGAGAAGTTTTCACAAGGAGTCAAATACCAGCATAAATTGGCTGACTCGGTTTAATTAACCGAAATCATATATAAATAGAGATATGTTGTGTATAGAGGGAGGATGAGGAAGGCAACCATCAACATAAAATTCTTAGTATATTATTCTCACTAGAACAAACCACACATTACTTGACATTCAGAAAAGGACTGGCAGCGCAAAAATGCGCACTAATTTATGCCAAGTACACTACTTCTTTTACAAAATCGACATCGGATAATCGTTTCAACCACACACAAAAAAATGTTGTGGTAGCCTTGCATGAAATTTTATTCTTAAAAGTGAAGCCCTACGCAAATAAGCACCTGAGATGTACTACATAATGTGATTTCAAATTTAGTCAAGTACACAAATAACGAGAGAAACAAGGGTTGCCCTAAACTAAGGTCGCCACAATAAAAACCATATTTTCAGGTGTATAAGTTTTGATTTTGTATTTTTTGGTGTTTGAATCGATGTGTCATGATGATATTTTTGTTTAAATACCTCTTTCTAAATTTAGATTTTTATTTTCTTCCAACAATAAAAACAATTAATGTGGTTTTTGCTTACTTGCTGGATTTAAGGTAAATAAACAAACAAATGTTATAGAATTATAGCCGCTCATCAACACTTTTCAATCTTACTAATTGAAAGTTTGATCAACACATCAACACGCAAAGGAGAAAAAAAAATATTATTTTGAAGAATTTGTTCAGACTTTTGATGCTGGCTCATTTTTTTGTTTTTCATCCCTTCGAGACTAAAGGGGGAAAATACGAATCACGAATACACATTTAAGGTTTGAGATTAAATGTTATTTTTGTCTTGACAGTCGAAAGGCTTGACGGATTGTAAGAACAATAACAATTTACTATTGACTTTAAGTAAAGCCAGCTACAACAGCAAATATTTATGAAAACCCAAGGCAGATCAGCAATATAAACCTGAACAAGAAAAAGAAAATGAAACCAGCATCTTCATGTGTACAAGAAATTTCTGTTTACATTTGATAAACTGCAATTCTTTATGTAAGTAAAGTTTCAGATATTGTCATAAACGAGTAAAAATTGACCGTGTAATTTTTCCAAATTTCTTTGACTATTTAAGTAAATTTGCATTTTAGCTTACTGTAAAAATGCACAATGGATTATATTTGATAGCCAAAGGATTAATTGTGAAACTGCAATAATAATCTCTACACTTGAGGAGCCATCATATAAAAATAGTAACATCTCTGTATTTCCAATATTATTTGCCGCTCTTTTGAAGCTCACGTTCTTTTCAGCCTTGAGGTTTTCTTGTTTTATCACACTTTATTTTTAATAGATTCACCAGAAAATTATCTGTGTAAAGCCCAAGACATTTTCACCACTACTGTTTTCTTCACATCCAGTTTTTGCTCATTATAGACAAATTTTACCTATTTCAAACAAAGTCTTGGTTTGATTTGTTTTACCTCCGTTTATCGTTTGTTTTATAACGTCATAATTTAATTTTATTATTATATAAATATTATAAATTCATTTGCATCCATCACTTTATCCTTAGCTAGTGTTTTAATCCTTTCCATTTAGCTTTGATACTTTTTCAATATATTCACATAAAAATGCAATTCATACTAGCTTTACTATTCACACTTCAATCAATCCTTGCCGTTGCAATCTCATCTCCATTGGACAACAACAATATAAAATTCAAAAGAGGAGGCAACGTTGCTTGGGATTATCAAAATGATATCGTTCGAGGATTAAATTTGGGTGGTTGGTTTGTTCTTGAACCTTACATCACTCCTTCATTGTTTGAAATATTTGGGTCTGATGAAAGTCAAATTCCAGTTGATGAATACCATTTCACTCAAAGATTAGGTAAAGAAGCTGCCTCTTCAATTTTGGAACAACATTGGGCCACATGGTACACCGAAGCTGATTTTGAACAAATGAGTTATTTGGGTATAAATTTAGTTCGTATACCTATTGGATATTGGGCGTTCACTTTATTAGATGATGATCCTTATGTTCAAGGACAAATTAAATATTTGGATCAAGCTTTGGAATATTCAAGAAAACATAATTTAAAAGTTTGGATTGATTTACACGGAGCTCCAGGCTCACAGAATGGTTTTGACAATTCAGGTTTACGTGATAAAATTGGATTTCAACAAGGTGATAATACACAAATCACCTTGAATGTTTTGCAACAAATCTTTCAAAAATATGGTGGCTCAGATTATTCAGATGTTGTTGTTGGAATTGAATTATTAAATGAACCTTTAGGTCCAAGTCTTGATATGGATAAATTGAAAGATTTTTTCACTTCTGGGTATTGGAATTTGAGAAATACCGGCTCAGTTACTCCTGTAATTATTCACGATGCATTTCAATCTCCTGGTTATTGGGATGATTTCTTGACTGTTAACGGAGGTGCTTGGAATGTAGTAATTGACCATCATCATTATCAAGTGTTTTCCCAAGGCGAGTTACAAAGAGATGTCGGTAGACATATTCAAGTTGCTTGTGATTGGGGTTGGGACACTAAAAAAGAGTATCATTGGACCGTTGCTGGCGAATGGTCTGCTGCCTTGACCGATTGTGCAAGATGGTTAAATGGTATGAACAGAGGAGCAAGATACGAAGGAAAATATGATAATTCTGTTTGGATTGGCTCTTGTGAAGCTATTTCAAGTCCAAATGTATCCGAATGGCCAGCCGATTACCAAACTAGCTTACGTAAATACATTGAAGCACAATTGGACGCTTTTGAATATACCGGAGGCTGGATCTTTTGGAACTGGAAGACTGAATCAGCTCCAGAATGGGATTTCCAGAGATTAACATACTACAACATATTCCCACAACCATTAACTGATAGAAAATTTCCAAATCAATGTAATTTTCCAAGCAAATAAAAAAAGTAATAAACTTAATTCAAATATCAAGTATGAAAAATATTAGTATAGATGGGATCGGGATTTCGGTATAATTTTTAATTTAATATATTCAAGTTTCTGAAATTGAAAGGCTGTGAAACTGACCTATTTGTGATGTGGCGTTTCGGATTTATTTTTTTTTTGTTTACGCGTCTAGTTCCAGGTACCAGAAATTTCATGTAAGAAATTATTTTTGTGTGATTCTAGACACTTATATAAGCGACTGTACCTATAGACACATTAATAACCTTGTTGTTTAGCAACCTCAGTTAATGTTTTAATCAAAACGTCACTAGCAATATCATAGTCTTCTAATTCGTTATACACTTGGCATGAAAATCTTGCAATCAATTGACCATTATGTGATGCAATCGGCGTGTAAGCTTTATGATCTTTAAACATTTTTGAATAAACCAAATTATCGATTTTAGACCAATTGGCAACAACCTTGGGATATTTATCAGTAGGAACTATAATCGTGACCATTGTGCTGATTAAACTAGATTTTTTTTGATCAAGTATGGTAGTACCCCATTTTTTCGAAACAAAATCACCAACTTGTCTTGCTAAATCATTACAATATGTATATATTGCCTTTTCCCCACCGCAAACTTCCTGTCTAAACTGAATTGCATAAGGTATGGTTTGAATTGATGCAAAATTTTTAGTCCCATTGAAAAAAAATCTATCAATTAAACGGTCCTTTTCTTCTTCTAAATCTAATTTGACATCATCTTGTAAATAAGAATGACTAATTGGTAAAGTATGGATCTTGTTATGAAATTTGGAATTGACATATAATACAGCACAACCAAATGGGACATAAAACCATTTATGCAAGTTGCTAACATAAAAATCAGGATCAATGTTAGTCAAATCCTGTGGTATACATCCTATTCCATGAGCTCCATCTATTAATGACAAGACTTTATATTTTTTACATAACTTTACCATTTCCTTGTGCGGAAATATAACACCAGGCATTGAAGTTATTGTATCAAATAAACACATGGTTGGCTGCTCATCTTTAAACACTTGTTCAAATTTGGATAAGATTTCAGCATCAGTGGTTGGGTAATTGACATCAATTACGATGTAATCAATATTGTACCTGTGTTTCAAGAATTTAACTGTATTTCCACAAGCACCATAAACGGTACTCTGCATTACAATTTTGTCACCTTCGTGAAACGGGAAACTCCTTAAAATTGTGTTGACACCAGTGGTTGCGTTATCCACAAGGGCCAAGTCATGATAATCACAATTCAAAATTGTAGATAACCCTTTCAAGGATTCAATATAGTATTCTTTCTCATCAAATTTAAAGAACTTATCTGGGTAGCTAGCATTTTTAGTTACAATTTCAAGATATTTATCATGAATTGGAGTTGGTGTGAGTCCGTAACTACCATGATTGATAGGAACAACGTCTGGATCTAAATTTGTGAAATACTTATCTCTAAATTGTTTACCAAATGGTACTTCAGGTTTCATTTGTTTGTCTTTAGACCTCCATAAAAAAAGGGAAAACATCTTGATTTATAAGTTTAAAGTTTATGACTAATTACTGTGAGTAATAATGGTGATAAGTTTAAAGGGAGTTCTTATCTAAATGAACCAAGTACACTACCTGGGGCTGGTAGCTTTTAAGATATTTTTGTAAGCTTAGTTGAACTTGGAGTACGTCAGTTCAAAGCAACAAGCTCATGTGTAAAGCCGAAATCACAAATTAATCCAATTAAATACAGCTTATCAATTGGAATATTTCTAGTATTGATTTCTTCTCTTTTTTTGTTGTAGCGTTTTAAATATTTGAAAATGAAAGAATCGAACTTTGCAAAAGCTGTGTTGAAATTTGAATTAGATGTGCCTGCAAGTTGTAATAGGTAGAATAACCAATCTAACCCATTCGTGTAAAATTATCGTATAAGTTTAGACATATTGGCGATTATTACACTCAAGCAGATTTTTTTGGCTGCAAATTTAGCACTATAAATGGATTCTATTTGCTAAACTAGTCAAAAAATACCAATTTTACCAAAATTTAGATTAACATGGTTCATTGGTCCATCTAATAAAACATGATCGTAAGTCAAGTATCTTTTTGATTTATTTGTAGAGTCCGTTTGCAAAGTATTAAATATGAAGATGAAGAACCATACTGCTAGATTTTCACAAGGTCAAATTGAACTCCGAAGCATTTAATCAAAATCAAATCGAAATTGAATTGGTTTGAATTGTTCATCACAATTTTGTTGCAATATTCATTCAAGCAAACAAAGCCGCTTTGAAAATCAGAAAGATCTTTGAGAAAACAAAGCTAGCAAATGTAATACCTAAATCATTTAAGCTAACCTTGGATATTCATAGACATATTACTTTGAAGTAATACGTTTGTAACCAAAGGTACGATCTTCAAAAATGTGGGTGAGAAGAGTAAAAAAAAATATTGAGGAGTTTGAGTCAAGCTTCCATCTACTACAATTCACACTTTTATGTTGCTAAAACATTTACTTAAAACTACCAAGATATGTAACCAGAGCATACTTAGAAATCAATCTCTCAATTCTCAACGCATCAATTGTATATTTCACCAATCAAAAAGGTTTTTCAACAGTTCGAGAAATCTCCACGATGGAAAGAAAGAGCATGAAAAGATTACAAAATCAACAGAATCTCGAGAAAATCTTAATTTACATTCCAGAGTGACGAGGGAGCAGCTATTATCGAAAGCAAACAATGTACTAGAGCGGTTCAGAGTCCGAATAAAGTGGTTATTAAAGAAATCTAATCGACCATTCAACACAGACGACTACTCGGCATTTTTCTCCTGGCTAGTCATGGGAAACGTTGTTCTCTTTTTTGTTGCAACAACCACATTTTTCTCATTGGTTATCCTTACAGCCAACACAGTGTTTGCACAAGAGTTTGTTGCTAGAAAAATCGGTGAATTCATCACTAAAAACTCAAGTTTGATAGTTACTTTCGAAAGTGCAATTGTTCCTGGTTGGTCAGATGGAAAAATTAGTTTTAGGAAAGTGTTTGTTAGCAAAAGACCTAAAAAGATTGAAAAATTCATCAAAGCTACTCAAAAGCAAGCTTATGAGTCTAGTTTGAACCAAGACGAAGAGGATTTATTCGAAGACGATGGCAATTACACACAATTTGATTTGACAATCGAAGAAGCTAATATCTCATTATCAATTAATAAATGGCTCAACGGACAAGGAATGATTGAAACTTTGGAAATCAAAGGTATGCGAGGCGTAGTTGATAGAACACATGTAGTGTGGGATCCAGATGATGATGCAACCAATTATAAAAACATTTCACAGCCAGGTGATTTCGAATTTGAGGAGTTTAAAATGGAAGACGTTTTGTTCACCTTGATGCAGCCTAATGATTTCAGAAAGTTTGATGTTGCTATATACAATTGCGAATTATCTAAGTTGCGAAAACATTGGTTGTTTTATGATTTCTTAAATGCAAACGTTATGAGTGGTTCCTATGATAACTCATTATTTACAATTCACAAAAAACAAAGATTAAATGATTTTTCAATCTTAGACAAGGAAACCTCTGATAAATGGAAACGAGTCACCAGAATGAGGGTTGATTCATTGAATATAGACCATTTAAATACCGGGTTAGAAGGTCCATTTGGCTGGATTACAAATGGGAAGGTTGATATGATTGGTGATGTAAAAGTGCCACAAGAAAGTGATAACGATATTAGCGTGAGCGAGATAGTTACGATGATTGCTGACTCAATTAAAAAGGAAGCCACAAGGTACAAAAATCCACAAGTTCAACAAAAACATCCCGATATGCATACTAGATTAACAAGCGATGATTATACAGACATACTGAAATATTTTGTACTAGACTTAACGCTAAGATTGAACAATGTGAGAGCAACAGTCCCATTCAAAGCTCCTGAGTTGTCATACATCAATTATGCTTTGATTAGACCGATTGTGGCGTATATCAATTCCAAAAACACAATTATTGAAATACAAAATCGAATTGTTAAAAACATTCAAGATTTCAGTGGCTCTTGGACGATTTATGATTCATTATTGATGGATGATATATCGGAAGAAGTATACGATAATTTCGTTGATTATGTTGCTGATGAAGAAGCACGATTGATAAGAATGAAAAGAGTTGGGTTTTGGTCACTTCAGTTGCTCGTACAAGTTATCGTATTCGGATTGGGTGCATTGACATAAAACATATTCACATTCGTAATATTAATACTAACAAAGATACGTAACAACTTAAACTTATAATCGTTAATAATACCACGTAATTACCCCCCGTTTTGTACATCACCATATCTTTGTCTGGATTGTAAAATACATCAACCTGGCTTGACTTGTAGACCCCGATAAAATATAGCAAGCTTCCATATATAGTATAAGCAGTACCAATGGGTAGATATTCCTTTGAGAATAACTTTATAATCAATATTGAGAATGCCAAACATCCAATTGCAGTTCTGGTATACGCACCTTCATAAGTTCTTTGATGTGCTCGGATATCTAGCTTCAAGTCATTGGAAAATAAGTCCAACCGTGAAGGTAGTCTATCTCTATACTGTGGTCTACTTGAATCGTCACTCATGATTAGGGAAACAGAAAAAAAATCAAATACAATCTCACATACGAACTCTTTTATCTTATACAAATGGCACCACCAAAGAGACATTGGGTGAAGTTGAAAGTCCCTAAATCGCTATTGAGCAAATTACCAAATTTTCCAACCCCAATATCAAAGTCAAGGTTGAAGAGAATAGCTCAGGAGGAGAGAAAACTGGGGACACAATCATTATCAAATCTGCAGAAATCCTCACCTGGACCAGACGCTAGTGCTAACCCACCTCAATCATCAGTGAATACCATGAGTACTTATAAAATCAACGTAGGGTTGAAAGAATCATCAACGTCCGGATTAACAATGAACAGTATAGCAAGTGGTACATACGCTCTAGATAAATCTGGTAAACCATGTAGAAAATGGGTTAAAAAACCGAGAGAATTTAAGACTTTCACCGGGTTTAAAGTGAAATACACAGTTTATCAACCGAAAGGTAAAAATCCTCATGATCATAAAGATAAAAAAGATTCAAAGAAAATTGATGTTAAAAAGGATGTAATCAAAAAAGAAGAAGACATAAAGAATGACCCGATTCCAGTGGCGAAAGTTGAATCATGATTATATGTTTAGATTTGTATAGGTTCAATATCAGATCAACAAAAAATTTTCAATTTCTCTCATTAATGCTTAAAAATAGACTAATATTACTCCACCAAATACGACGTTTGTCAACGGTAGAGTCATCAACGCAGTCCAATCATATAATATCTACAAAACAACAGTTGTATACAACAGATGATACATCTCCAGGCTCAATCTTTTTTCTACCACATGGAACAAGAATCTTTAACAAATTGGTACAATTTATGAAAAATCAACAACTCAAGTATGGGTTTCAAGAAGTGATTACTCCTCTAATTTACAAAACCAAATTATGGGAGAAATCGGGTCATTGGGAAAATTACAAAGATGACATGTATAAAGTCATAGGAAATGATATGACAAAGGAGCAAGATCACGAACATGAATATGGATTGAAGCCAATGAATTGCCCCGGACATTGCTTGATATATTCTAAATTTGATAGAAGCTATAATGAATTACCTATACGGTATTCCGATTTTTCATCGTTACATAGAAACGAAGCTAGTGGAGCCCTCTCAGGATTGACCCGTGTTAGAAGGTTTCACCAAGATGATGGACACATCTTCTGCAGGTTGAATCAAATCGACCAAGAAATAAACAATACAATAAATTTAATTAAAGACACTTACAAGATTTTTGAATTAGACGAAATTGAATTTACTTTATCCACCAGACCGGAAAAATTCATTGGTGACAAACACACATGGAACGAAGCTGAAGCTCAATTAACGAATGTATTGAACAAATCTACAACCAACTGGGTTGAGAGAGAAGGAGATGGTGCATTTTATGGACCAAAAATAGACGTGCTACTAACTGATAAGTTTAATAAAAAACATCAAGTAGGCACCATTCAACTTGATTTTCAATTACCCAAAAGGTTTGAATTGAAGTATACCGACGAACATGATAATAAAAATAATCAACCAATAATGATACACCGAGCTGTCTTTGGTTCGTTAGAGAGATTTTTCGCAATACTATTGGACCATTATCAAGGTAAATGGCCATTTTGGTTAAACCCAAGGCAAGCAATAATCATTCCAATAAATGATTCACATATAGAGTTCGCAAATCAAATAAAGAAAAAATTATCTGGTGAAATAATTAATAGCGAGAATGATGTCGCACCTTTAACAGCTTATAATTTTAATGTTGATGTTGATCAAAGATCAGAGACAATTGGCGCCAGAACTAAAGATGCAATTCAGAAAGGTTATTCTTACATTATTTTGATCGGTGATAAAGATATCGCAAATGGTACTTTTGCAATTAGAACTAGAGACGATAGAAAAATTGAAAACTTGACATTGGAACAAATTTACTCGAAATTTGTTCAGTTGGAAAAAAGTTATAATTAATATATATTACAGTATTCCGTATCCTTTATTTATAAGATGTTTCTCTAAATCAATCCAAAGATCTCGTACAGTTACTTTGTCTTTGAATCTTTTTTCTCTATCTACTTTGATTTCAGTCACATTCCAATCTTTAATTTGTTTTGGCGTTGACTCATTTTGATAACTTAAATAATACCCAGCATATTTCTGAAACAATACGTCCGGTTTTGAATATTTATATTTTGAAAATTGCCAGGCTTGTCCAGTTGTAAATATAGCAACAACTCTGTCCCAATATTCGGGTTTTGTAAACATGTCTACGTTATCAACAACCATAATCTTTTGTCCTACAGGAATTAGTCTCTCAGATTTATGATCAACCATAGTTAAACCACCCTCTGGTCTTTTGCTTTGCTGTGGATCAATGAAAACCCCTTCCTCGAGAAATTGTTTTATATTGGATAATGATAATAATGCAGTTGTGGCTGGTGATACAATGATGATTGGTTGTTTTTTCTTGGAGCCTGAACCATTAGAATAAGATGCTGATGATGATGATGAATATTTTGAGCGCTTTAAATCTTGTATCAATTGTCTTGCGTCATTAATTAAATAACTAAAGTCGATATTTTTAGTGCCTCTCAAAGCGGCATTATGATCTACAGATTCTTCTTCAAACTGATTTATTCTTTCGATTTGTGGATCTTCAAACTTGTGTTTTTTAACAGCTGAGATATCTTGCTTACTAGATAATTTCGGTTCATCAGATTTTATAAACTGACATGAATCAGTGGACCCATTCAACCATGTTGTTAATTCAGTTTTGACGAGAAACTTGAAATCAGGTATACCTAGTTTGGCACACTCATTCTTGTAATCCATTATAGATGATTTATCATGTAGCCAACAAAAAACCACAGATTTTAAATCTTGTGGTTTATCTTCATTATAAAAGTTTGTTACTATATTCAATTTGAAATTTGGACTCGACCCAAACTTCACTTCGGTTGCATCCGTTATCAAATCCGTCTGTTCACCATTATCTGTATAAAACACTATAGGCTCTCCATGGATGGTAGACGTATGTAATGCCTCAAGTGGTGAAGACATGTTTAGTAAAAGCTCTTTGTATTTTTTTTTTTCAACAATCTCTAAAACCTATCGCTACCTAGAATTATCCTCATGACTGAAACTACAGAAATTATTCAATTATGGGTGAAGGATGCACAAGAGAATCTTAACAAAGCACAAGAGATCTGTTCAAATGCTCAGTCTCTGCTACATACGATATATCAAGAATTGACGATACGTTTACCTGATGAACTAGACTCAATTGACTCATTATTTCGGATTTATAAAATTCAATACGATAAGATTAGAAAACAAGCCGAGCTATCAAAAAAGTTAATGAATGAAAATATAGATAAAGTGTTAGTTGACTTGGTTAAACTTTTAGACTTGTATATAAACAAAGTAGACCATATACTACTACAGCTTGAAAAAACAGAAATTCCAGGTTTTTTGATTGAAAATCATGTTGATAAAAATCGAAATTTAAAAGATCTAGTGTCACTTGAGGCGTTAACTTCACTCAAAGACAACATCAAAAATTACAAAACTAACTGTTTCAAGCTAAAGAAATTATTAAATGAAACGTTTATCACGATTATTAATCAATTTGAAAGGATGGAGAAGAGCTATACACAAATCAACAAAATCTACAATCAAGTTTTACCCATTATAATTGATATTAAGAAAACGAATGGTAAATTGATCGACTCGAATACTCTAATAGGCACAATTTTAAAAGAGAATCAATCCTTAGAAAACGAATTGGTTTCGATATTAGAAATGTTAACTAATCATTATGATCAATGTACCAAAGCAGTCGAACTAGTGTCTTCTAACCAAGAAGAAATCAATTTTGAGGTGTTGGAAAATGATGTACAGGAGTTGCCGCAAGTGGTGAAAGATTTAGACACAATACACGGCATAATAATCAAAAATGAAGAGAGATCAGAAAAGCATTTACTGTTAAACTACAATAACATTGACATAATGAAAAGTAGTATAATCGAAGAATTGAATATTTTTAGGATTTTCAAAACCAAATCATTTCCATTCTTTTTAAATTTGATGAAACAAGTACAACTTGAGTATAAAAAATCCAAAATTAATGAATATGATTGAACACTTAAAATTGGTACCACAACATGAATTTGGTTACAGAAAAATGTTGCAGATACCCCCAATAGCCGCCTAAGATAGGCAAATCAATTTTACCATTGTATAGATATATTTACGTATGATGATGATTTGAAAAGAGAAAACACAATTTTACATTTTGCTGCTTAAAGTAGATATTGAGTGCTCGCTTTACGGAGTATTCTGGTTCATGTTTAGTTTCAAAATTTTGGTCAAGCGAATTCAAAGTATAAACGTCATCTCATCAAGGTATCTTTTGGTTAAATATCTCAATAAACCAAGTGAACTCTCTTATTTTATAATTTAAACCACATTATAGTCTTCTGCTCTTTTGTCGATACATGATCATTGCAATTTTTTTGTCTACATCTTCAAAAATCAAAATTATTGTTTAATGTCAGGCTCGCATTTTTTTGTAAATTGATGTCATCAAAATACAATGGATTATCATTCACGAAAAGTTATAATGATGGTGCCGACAACAATGATCAAAATATGACAAACGGAGGAAATCTGATGATGATGTCTGCTGTTCATGGTGAATATTCTGATTTAGAAAGCGATGATGACGATGAACAAATTGAATCTCAAAATGTAATCGCAAAAAGTACATCAAATATGAACACCAATCAAGTGCATACAACTACAAATGTGAAGAAGTATGGTATTGGTGCTAAGTTGTTGATGAAAATGGGTTATCAGGAAGGGAAAGGTTTAGGTGTGAACCAAGAAGGGATTGTTAATCCTATAGAAACCAAAATGAGACCGAAGAAAATGGGAATTGGGGCAAGTAGTGAAAAACATGACATTAGTGATGATGAATTGATTGATTTTCGAGAACAAACTAATCAAAATGTTAGAATCTCCGATAATTTATTGGAACTTATTTCGAATTTTGAGAGGTTGAATATTGAAATACCCCCAAAAATTAAGTCATTCTCTCTTGATATAATTGATGCAAATGATGAGATTATTATCCAAGGAGAACAGCTAATTAAGAAATTACACAGTTTATGGACAAAATTAAATAGTCTAAACATTAAAGAAAACTTGATTCAGCTGGGTATAAACGAATCAGCAAATATAGAATATGAAGATTTGAAAGTTCTTGAACGAATTAGTGAAAAATTGACAGAATACAAGATAGTAAAGATGGATAAAACATTGATGTTGGAATATCTAGTTTCGGAGCCGATCGTCAACCATCCAGTTTCTCAATCAATATTTTTAACTATTATAGAAGACGACTTGAATGAGATTGAGTCTATATCTTTGAATGATATTCAAAATCAGGAAGTTTTGGCCGTTGAGAAATTGAAACAGTTTAGCACGTTGTTTGGAAATTACAAAACAAACAGAAATATGCTAGATTTAACGATTTATAATATCTATTTCAAAAAATTTCAAGAAAGTATAAGTTGTAAGGACCATGATGACATAGTTACAATTTTTTCAATTTGGTTAACCAATCCAATTTTTGTTGAACAAGAGACAATCTTTGATAAATTCGTCAAAGAAATCATTTCGCCAAGCTGGATAGATGATATAAACGAGTGGAATCTCTATGATAATGAATTGCCTGTTATTTTAGAAGATTATTTTACAATTTTCACTCTGAATAATGGAGATTTAGGCTACTTGCATGATGTTTTAGATTTGCTAATCAGAAAGTTTGAGAAATTTTTAAACATTGATGTCCAAGATTCATTTTGGTTTAATCTAGACAAATTTGAATCAGTATTGCTAGTATTCAAAAATTTAAATCTTGTTTGGATACCTTTGATCAAAAAATATTCACCTAGGAGAGCTGAAACATTAAACACAGTATTTATTACATCATTAGTGTACTGGTGTAAGCAGCTAGATTATTCCAGAATAGATGATTTCAAAATGGAAGTATGTTTTGAGTTAGCAAACTTCGTTCAAAATAAGGATCATCTTTTGAGTGTATTACAATTTGGAATCTTTAATCCTTGGATTAAAACATTATACCGCGTGAACAATGTAAGTGACTGGTATTCGTCGTGGTATAATTACTTAATAAATGAAAGAGAAGGTGATCAAGTTTTAATCGATGTTATTTCCTGGTACTTGTCACAAGCATTATACGCAATATCATCGAATTTGAGTGCGGAATTTATGGACAAACTACCTAAAATTCAAGGCAATACAAATCCTACAGCTGAACAGATATTACAAAATCAGACAGACTCAGATCCCAATGGAATTGCATCTTATCAATTGAATACATCATTCAAAGACGTGATAAATGAGATTTGCCTAAATAACAACATCATGTTTACCAATACTAAAGAATTTCATAGTTTAAAAGGAACCCCTATATACTTATTCGAGAAAGCTGACCAAAAATTATATGGTTTGATCGAAGAGGATGTACTCTGGGTCTGCAAGGATTCCACAACCTACGTATTTTCCTCAGAGTACGAGCCAATCAAAATTGATGAGCTATGTAGGTTATAATAAGTATATTTAATAATGCATAGATTTTTTCGATAAGAATAAATTGAAAATCAAAGAAAAATAATTTTCTTCACTCACCCCAGGATTTTCTTTTACAATGTTGAAGTCATTACTCGGAGTGTCTAAGCATAGCAGGGCCTTTAGAAGAGCCATGATATTAGAGTTTCAGCCATTAAGGCAGTATTCGGAATTACATAGCCAACAACAACAGCAGCAAACTACACTGGCCGTACATTCGAAAATACAGTCGACCAAAGCGTATTTGAAGAAATTACAAACTGAAGATTCAGAGGAATCAGAGAGAATGCTTAAAAAAGTGAGAAAATATGGAGTTCTATCTGTGTTTGTATCCTTAGCATCTATTGGAGCAGCGGTTTATTACGAAAATTTTGGAAAAGATGACGATTACGTTGGAAATGTAGAGAGTTTGAAGACTGAGACAATACCCAATTTATCGCAAGATATCAGGAACAATCGATAAGAGATGGGAAGAGATGACTGAAATGTAATGATGTTTATGATGAAATTTGCTTGCTTTGATGTATGGTCTATATAGCGTTTATTGTTTTGTATATAGAAGGGACCAAAATATATAATATGAATTGTAATTACATTTGGTAGTGGTACAGGATGAGATCATAGTTATCTTGATTGGCCTGAGGGTGTGCGTGTGGGTTCAATATCTTTTACGTTGCTCTATCATAGATACACCTATTACTAATTAAGTAGCGATTACATAACCGCTGACCAATTCCTCGAAGAAATTTTTCATTTTGAGTTCCAGTGAGCTTTTTCACAGCAATTTAATTCTACGGTCATCTAAACTATATTTAATTAAGAGACTTTCTCCCTTCTCACTAGACATCCGATAAAATCACTCAAATACCTTACAATGTATAGATACTTAGCTAGATCACCTGCTTTACGTCAAGCTTCAAGGTCAATTAAACAATTTTCAACTTCAACTAATAATTCCAAATCTTACAATACTTCCAAAGTACTCGTGTCCACTTTGATTCCAACCATTATTGCTTATAACTTAATAAGTTCTACCAATGAGCCAATTAAGAATGAGGAATTGACTGTTCATTACACTCAAGATTCAACTGCTGATTTAATTGAAGAAACTTTGGAATCTGCAACTGAGCAAAGTAAAGCTGCTTCTGAGGCTTTTAAAAAGAAACAAGAAAAATTGAGATCAGAATCAAAAGTAGAAGAAGGTACTGATGAAAAACCAGTATCGAAATCACCAACCGGATCACAGGTTAGAACCAAGGATTCAAATGCAAAACAAGCTGCTGAACAACAAGAATTGCATTATACTAGAAAACCAACTAAAGGTCATAGAAAAGATAAGCAGGTGTATGAACAGGGTAAGAACTCACAATCAGAATCAGAAACACAAGAAAATTCTGAAGTAGAAGAAGGCTCAGAAGACAAGCAAGAAGCTGCTTTCAATCCTGAAACTGGAGAAATCAATTGGGACTGTCCATGTTTGGGTGGTATGGCTCATGGCCCTTGTGGAGAAGAATTCAAAGAAGCATTTTCATGTTTTGTATTTTCTGAAACTGAACCAAAAGGTATTGATTGTATCAAAAAGTTTGAAAATATGAGATCTTGTTTCAAAAAACATCCAGAGCATTACAAAGAAGAGTTATATGACGATGATGATAAAGAATTAGATACAGAAAAAGTTGAACACGCGGTATTAGAAGAAGCTGATCCTGCAATTGAGCAAATTGAAAAAGGTGTTGAAGAAGGTAAAATTAAAAAGTAAGCAGTTTCTTTACTTAATCTATATAGAATTACCAACCCTCCTTGTATATTAAATCGATCAATTTTTTTTCATCTTCTAGGTCATTAGCATGCACAATTGTTTCTAACATTGGGATTCACTGTCAAATCTATATTATCAAAATTTTGTAATTTTTTTCTAACTGGTTGATCGTTTGACACTTGTATGCCTAATTTTGCAACTTGCCCAAATAATTGTTCAACTGAACTCAAATTTTTTGCACTAACTTCGATTAAACAATTTTCCCAATCGTTAATATAATTTTCAATATCAAATTGGTCTATTTCATCACCTTCATTGTTCATCAAAATATCTTTAACTTCTTCAAAATCAATACATCTTTGGTTAACTTTGTCACTTTTATTGCCTACAATCAAAACACCTGGTTTTTCTACATGACAATGATGAATGAATTTTTTGAACCAATCTTTTAAGCTTAATAAACTTTCATAATTAGTGATATCATAAATTAATACTACCAAATCAGCACCACGATAAAACGCTTGGGATATTGAGTTAAATCTTTCTTGACCTGCAGTGTCCCATATTTGTAGATTGACTTTTGAATTATTCCGTTCTGGTAATATTACGGTGGTTGTTAAGTAGTCACCGCCAATAGTAGCTTTATAAGCATTTGTAAAAATATGATATACAAATTGAGATCTTAAACAAGTTTTCCCAACACCTGAGTCTCCAAGTAATACGACTTTCAAAGTGGGCACTGGTTGAATATCTGACATAGAATCATCCAGGTTTAGCTTCGTGTAAAATTAAGTTGAAAATGTTTACATTCTTATTTTTAAATCTTTTTTTTTTCACGTTACACTAAATTGTGATTTTTTTTACCTTGAGTATGTTTTTACGCTCTCTATCTTTGTTTATTTATCTTGATTTTTTTTTCTCTATACTTTATTAGCAACATTCGTCTACGATGAAGATTTATTACATTGGGATTCTTAAAACCTATGAATCAAAGACAGTAGAGTTGACTGCTGCTAGGGATTTGTCACAATTCTCATTCTTCGAAAGAAACGGTGTATCACAATTCATGACCTTTTTCAGTGAAACCGTCAGTCAAAGAACAGCAAAAGGTCAAAGGCAAAGCGTTGAAGAAGGTAATTATATTGGTCACACATACACCAGATCCGAAGGTTTATCTTGTGTGATTATCACCGATAAAGAATATCCAGTTAGACCAGCATATACGTTGATAAATAAGATTTTAGAAGAATATTTATCTTTACACCCAACCAATGAATGGCAATCGATACAAGAAACCAACTCAAACTTAAACTATCCTCAGTTAGAAACATATCTCAAGAAATATCAAGATCCAACTCAAGCGGATTCCATAATGAAAGTTCAGCAGGAATTAGATGATACTAAAGTTGTTTTACATAAGACTATTGAAGGTGTTTTACAAAGAGGAGAAAAGTTGGATGCATTAGTTGATAAATCAGAAGCTTTATCAACATCCTCAAGAATGTTTTATAAACAAGCCAAAAAGACAAACTCGTGTTGTGTAATTATGTAATAATGTATATCGAATACTAATATTTAATATTTACAGATACTCTTTATTGAAATTTATTTTTATGTCTCTTCAAATACTTGTTGTCGTATCTACATTTATCTTCACCATATCAAAAGCTTTTAATAGCTTTCTTCTTGCTCCTAATGCACTGACCCCTTTTGATTCTAATTGTTCATCGTTCAACTCAATCAACTCTTTCCATGAAATATCTTTGAGACAATCGGTATATTTATGTAATCTTAATAGTTTCAACCAAGCAGGTACGTTATTAAGTAATTCTAGATTTGAAACTTCCAATGGCATTGACGACGACGAGTTGGAAGAATTGGATGAAACAGTTGAAGTTGCAGATGTTGGTGTTGAGCTTGCAAAATCTGTTTTTTTCTTTCTTGAGCTGAAGGGGGATTTCTGTATTGAAGCAGGAACTGAAGCAGAATTTAATGAACGATTTATGTCATCATAAATATTCTTCTGTGATTGGAATGGCTGTGATTGTTGTGACTGGTGTTGTTGTTGTTGAAATGGAAATTTTCTATTTGAATCTAATGCAACTCTTGAATTTATTGTTTGTAAAGCACCTAATTTTAATGCATTTTGAACAGAATCATCCTGATGATTATTCAAATTGGTATTGTAGTGATTACCTCCATTAGCTGCCAATTGTAGAAAATTTGTTTTTTCATACAAGTGAGAAGTTGGCAGTTTAGATCGTTCTAATTGGTGTTGAAAAAATGGGTCAGCAGATTTGGGTCTAGAAAATTTGTCCATCAAATTCAAGTAATGGCTTGAATTTTTAAGCAGTTGTTGCTGATTTTGAGCTTTCCTTTTATAATCGCTTATATTTAAATTTTCCATATCTGTGTAAAGCTCTTGCGGATAAATAGGATCATTAAAAGTGGAAAAAGTAGGTTGTTGCAAGGGCATAGTTTTCTTTGGAGCTTGTAAGTGATGATCTAATTTAGATTTGAAAGCTAGTAAAATATCCAAAGGTAAATTTTGACACAAGTAATCAATCATAGTCAAATTATCCTGAGGACTTAAATTTTCAATCCAGTTGTTGAACACCAATAAATCCAGATAAAAATTAGATTGGACTTGTTGTTGTTGGTGATGATGCTGACGGTTGTCATGATTTAAGAAAATGTTTGAGAAATCATTTGCTGATTGGGGTCTATTTGGTAAAGAAGTAACTGATGGTGGACCCAAAAATTGATTGGTAATTGTTTGCTGGGATGGAGTTGGAGACAATGCATTTTCCTTTAATAACGAGGTAGAAGATAAATCACTCAACAAGTCGGATCTACCATCAAATCTAGAAGCTGATGGAGCTATCAAACTTGGCTTCTCATGTTGTTGCAGTTGTTGATTTTGAGTTTTAAGTTGATTTTTCAAATCCAAATCCAAATCAGCAGTCAATGTTTCAAATTCATGTTGTAAGTTGTATCCGACACTCTGCTGTCTTTCATTATGTCGTAAAGAGCTCAAGTCAGGAGGAGGAATCTCTTGGTTGAAAGGGAATTGAGAATGTTGGTGATGGTCTAACAATGGCGGAGACAATATGATTGGCCTCGAAACATCGGTATTATTATCTTTGGTACCACTATTATCATTGCTATTACTGGAACTAGTATTGTTGTTATTATTGAAATTATTCTTGTCTTGAGGGTCCATAATCAAAAAATAAAGTTATTTCCAAATACTGTGCATAGACATAAAAATTAGGTATAGTAGATAGAATTCAAGTTGAATTGTAAGTCGAATGTAGTGGTGAATAAAGCAAATGTTTATATAGAAAGATTCAAAGGATTACTGAGGGATGAAAATTGTAGTGACAGTGAATAGAATGAAAAAAAAAATGGCAACCAAGCTGGAGTGAGGTGGAAGTAGTGAATGAAATTGAGTGAGAGATGGTTTTCAAAAAATATCAAATTTGACACTAACCTCAGAATAAGGAAACAAATTCAACAAGGGAAAAATTACAATATTTTAAATGTAGAAATTAACATTCTATTTTGTACACAAAGTTCTTCCATACATTAAATTATTATGTAATGCTTATGTAATATTTACTGTTTTAGCTTATGTAAACTAAAAATTCAAGAGCTCTGTGCATAAATACACTACTACAAGAATCTCTTTGCGGTGTATGACCACCAAATCTGTTTGCAAAAAAGTATATAGGAGAAGGCAGCAGCAATACAGTAATCCTCTGATGATACGATGCATTTGTAGATTTTAGAATGATTTGCTCCGTAAAGGACTTTCGGTAAAATCATATGTTTCGATCCCTAACGTACTAGAATTTTGTTCCAAAGCCTTGATCGTTTTGCAACAGGAATCTCAGCCAGTAAAACTTTTAGTTTTAGTGCATTAAAACGTTCACAGTTATCATTAAGCAACTTCCAAACTGAACAATTTTAATCTGAATTGTTTCCAGTTTCAAAAATAATCAACAATAAGATTGCCTACATGCTCAAAGTTTCAATACTTTGGCGTAAGTTTGTAAAATATCTCAATTTTGGAGTTAACCATTACTATTCTCTTGTTTGATTTCTTTTTCAATACTTGATATCAAATTACTCACCTAAGTGACCAATAATATCATTGACTCAAGATTATTCTACCCCAGTCATTAACACATTGAATTTGACATTTATTTATGTAACACCTACGTACATATATATGTATATAAACTAAACTAGGACAAAACCAATTTCTATAACTCCAATAAAACAATAATATTACCAATTAAAAACATAATTCATTTAAACAAACAGACCTTTCAAAATTTACACTATTCGATATCTCTCTTTAACCAAAATTGTTTATTTTTTTGAATGATATCAAAAGTAAATTTTAACTGTGGAAATAAATTATAAATATTTTGAAATAGATTTTCTGCAAAAGTATTTATGAAAAAAATTTGTCCTTTGTGAAGTTTTGGTTGTAGCTTCAAAATATCTTCTAATTCATAAGGCACTTGACTATAAACCAAATCCTTTTTGAAATTTATGAGTTTTTTATTATTTAAATGTTGTTCCAATAAATTAACTTCTTCAAATTCTCTACCCAATACCATAGCCCACTGAGCTGAGATCCTTAATGGTCGAGTCACATTCGAAATGTCTGCACATTTTAGTAGTAATGCACAAATTAATTTCACTCTATTATCATGATTAATTGTTTCATCTTTAGTAGAAAATATTTCCAATTTATGTATGTAATCGAAATGGTCATTCATATCAGTTGCTAATATACTACTAATGATTAGTTCTTTGATTGTAGTTTGTGATTCGTTATCAATTTTATTATTTAATAAATTTGGCCAACAAATTTTTAATATTCGATTCAAAAAGATTGTGGTATGGAATGATTCTAAAACAGACCGATCATTATAAATTAAAGAAATTGGGGAATTATTAGATATCATGAATGCATTGGTTGTACCTGGGTGGCCAACATCATGACCCAAGGTAGCAATTAATAATCCCAACACTTGTATCTGATTGAGACATCTGGATGATGATGTTGTTGTCGACAAAACATCTTGATTTTTACTTATACAATTCAATCTCACAAGAAAGATAAAATTGGCTTGTAATACATCAACTGCATGTCTGAAATTATGGAATGGATTGCCGTTTTTGTAGGAGTTTCTAACCATTAATATGAATTGTAACAATTGATTATCTCGTAATTGTATTTCCACATTGTCTATATTTCTCAAGACATGACTAATGATAATGTAAGCACAATATGTAAGATCATCATTACTCAACTCATGAGCAGGAAATTCCCATAACCAGACCAATTCTGATAATTCTGATGTTTTCCTAGTCAATGACAAAATTTTGAAAAAATCAATTTCTTTGCAAATTATTTCGGTCCAAGTTTTGTAAGAAATATGATTATTAGTTATGCTTGAGCTTATCATATAACTCATACTTTGTTTATTGTCGTCACGTTTTGTTGGAATCGTACCAGTCCATAGTCCCATTCTTGAAATTCTATTATTGATGAGCTCGTTGCTCTCTTTAATTTCATTGAATATAAATTTATCCTCATTACTGATGAATATAATATAAAAATGATTGAAATAGAAATTTATTAACTCTTTAAAATTTGCAATTGACAACTCATTTAACATACAATCAGAGCCATTTGGTATATTCTCGTTATTCAAATTAAAATTCTTGGGTATCATGATGACTATGGGACAATTAACATCGAATTCATAATTCCCTTTTCGAAACAATTCAATTACAATTTCCTGGTAACTAGAAAAATATGAAATTTGATGCTTTGCCAAAGTTGATGGTATATTTTGAGTCAATGAAAATATCTCCATCTTGGTGATAAATGATTCTAAGATGTTTATTGATAGATGAGAAACAGTTGAATGATGTCCAGGGTATTACGCATATAACACACAAGGAAAGCCAATAAGTAAGAGTAGGAGGAAGCTGTGGAGGAGATGAAAGGTAGTGTGGTGATAGGTACTACTCTATGATAGTGGATAATATTGAAAGTAATAGTAGTAATAATGATAATAATAATAATTGTAGTAATAAAATACAATTAATTTATCTTTTTTTTTATTTTATTTGAGACTTTGAATTTCTTTTTTTAAAACCTTCTTTTGTTTGTTCTCATCTTCTAACCTTTGCAACTCTTACATACGCCTACACCCAACGCCCTGCATGAAATACTTACGCCTTACGAATGTATTACTCATGCCACCATTAATCGCATTGAAATGTTTTGAGTTATTTTTAAAGCCAATATTATTTGATGTGATTGTCCTGTCTTTTGGTGCTACTCTTATAGGTAGACGTTTTGAAATGACATGTCATAAAAGATTCCGACATACGTGCACACTTGTTAAATAAACGGTTTTTTATGTTTAATTCTTTCTCTTGCGGTACAAAACCAAGTTTTTGCCATATACAATTGCAATACCCACGAGTATTTTGACATTTATTTGAAGTACACACTTACCACTAAACAGATTATAACGCTAGAAATAATTATATTAATTGTGACTATGTTTCTGTACCTTGTTGAGTTGATTGACTGTTTTTGTTGTATTCGTTGATCTATTTTATCCAATAATTCCAATTTATGCAATATGTTAGTGTTTACATTTTGTTTGTAATTTTGTATCTTATCTTTGTACACATTCAATTTATTTTCTAATGAATTTAATTGATCAACAATTACAGTCAATTTCTCTAGATTCTTCTTAATTTCACTTGTATATTTTTCCTTTTTAATTTTGATATTAGACTCTAATTCATCTTTTAATTTATATGTGCTTTGGCCTAACTCATTTAAATAACTAATTAATTGATTTAATTCATCAACTGACGTATTTGAATCTTTTTTCAACAATAATTTCGATTTGATAAGTAACCTATCAGATATGGAGGACATTATCATTTTCAATTGTTCAAAAATGTGTATATTATTTTGATTTTCTTTGTAATCATCAATATATTCATCAATGTTCAACAAGTAAGATATTAGATCGTCATCTTGAATAAATGTATTCAATTGTATCAGATGCTGGAACCCTCCGTTTTTTAGTATCTTGTATAATTGGTCCTCATTCATGGATTCTTGTACCACATCATCCATCTTTTTTGAATTAATATCTAGATTACCAAAATTATTTGAATTAATATCTTCAGGCCACTTCAATCTTTTCTCAATTTTAGTGTTTATTCTTGGTGAAATTGCTAATGAGTCTATTAGCCCTTCATTCGATATATTTCTCGATTCATTTGGTGATGAAGACGATGCAATTTTATCTACATTGTAAAATTGATCGACTAATCGGTTTTTGTTATTCTTTGCATTGACCTTTGAAAAGCTTGGTCCACATGATAAAGACGATGAGGATGTATTTATTCCTTGATGCTGTAGATGGAGTTGATGTTTTTTGAAATAATTGTTATTTTCAAGATACTCTGGTGGGGTGATAGCACTGGCATATAACGATTTTAAACTGTCATTAGATTTTGAAGTTCGATGATTGATCAAATCATCATGCGTATGATTATCATTAGTAGTAACTTTGTAGGAGGTTTCCGGAGTTAGTGGATCAATTGATATTCCAAGTCTATGAGTATTCTTAGTTTTAGACATCTTTTATAAATTTTATTTTTCTATTCGATTTTGCAACTATAAAACTTTATACAACATTCTATTTTACCGAATATTTGATTTTATTACTTTGCTGCTGAAGCTCTACCACCGGCACCTTTTTCAATCAATTCTAAAGTTTCTGTACCCAAATTTATATCGATCAATTCTTGTTCACCAGTGTGCTGTGGTTTTGGCAAAAATCCAATTTTAACCAAATAACTAATATAAATATCATTAATCTCTGAGGTAACTCCCTTTCCGGCACTAACGTCTTCATTTGTATACACTATATCTTTTTTCAACGAAGCTGTTGTATTAGAATCGTCCAATTCTGGCGCCTTTGTGTCCTGTGGCAAGTTATCCAATACAAAATGTAATAATGGAAACAATGCATTTTCTTTATTTTGTTCAAGAACGAATTTCTCTAATTCACTTGTCCAAATTGGATAATCCACTGATTTCAAATCATAACCAAATTTTTTCAAACCTGACAAGAATTCATTAAGCTGAATTCTTGGATGTCCGGTAACATGAGCTACGGTCAATGAATCATTTGTTGGTGGACTTATAGATGTTGATGTGACTACTCTTGCGACATGGTCAACAGGAACCATGTTTACGTTGTTTGTGATGTTTGGATACAATCCTAATTCACAACATCCTTTCAACATTCTCAATAAGAAATCATCAGTGTTTGAAGAACCAGTTTGAGTAAAACCTGTGATATAGCCTGGTCTGATTATACATCCTCTTAATCCACGTTCGCCAGCTCTTCTAATTATGTATTCTGCCGACCATTTGGATTGTCCATATCCATTACCCAAACCACTTGAAGAACCTTGTAAATCATCAGCTTCTAATATACCTTGACCATTTTTTTGCAACGATTCATCAGATAAATTTATAAAATAATTTGTATCTAAAGTTGATGTTGATGAAACAAAAGTGAAATATTTAGGTTTTCCTTCACCACAAAGATTCAAGATGTTGATCGTACTTATGACATTTGCATCTCGTAATTGAGAATATGGATAAACCCAATGTACAAAAGCACCATTGTGGATAATAACATCAATTTCATCAATTAAGAAATCCCATTGTTTAGAATCTCCAAACTTTTCAACTGACAAATCACCAATCACAACCTCAATTTTAGATGCCCAAGATTCTTGCCATATACCATATACAATACCTGCTTGGCGAATTCTTTCCAATCCTTGTTCTTTGGTTTTAGCTCTTACATGAGCATATATCTTGATATCTAATGATTCACGAGATGTTAACAAATCACGAATAATAAAAGATCCTAAAAATCCAGTAACACCAGTTATAAAAAAATTTAATTTTTTGCCGATATCTGATTTTGATGGATATTTTGGTAATAACTTACTCTGACTCAAATTCTTAGCATCTTCAGCATAATCAACAACGGTTTCTTCATCATCTTTTTGCTCAGAATTAGTTCCATCAGCTAACTTAAAGTCCTGTCCAGTTTTAATTTTTTCCACTTCTTTTGCAAATTGTTCAACTGTTGGATTTTTGAATATGACACCTAAAGGTATTTCGATGTTTAATAGCTTCCTCAATTCAAAAATCATTCTGGTTCCCAAAATTGAGTGTCCACCTAAATCAAAAAACGAATCTTGTTTACTTATCACCGCAGGACGGTTTGGCAAAATTCCAAACCATAATTTAATAATTTCAGATTCTAAATTTGTTAAATCTTCAGCTTCAACTTCTTTGAAATTAGTACTCAATCTCGAGACTGCTGCTAATTGTGCTGTATCTGGAAATGGTAATTTTGGTTTATCTACTTTCCCGTTTGGGTTGAGTGGTAATTTGACAAGTGGTACAATAATGGTTGGAATTGCATATGAAGCTAATTTTTTCTTCAAGTAAGATTTAATATCCTTAATCAACTCTCTGTAAGCAACAAGTCCCTTAACAATAGGATCATCTTCGACATCCTCATCGTTAAACTCAGATTTGAAGTTCTTCAATTCCGGCGAGTCTTTAGGTACGATGTATGAAATTAATGTTGGTTCTTCATTCTTGTCTCTTCTAACTAATGTACAATTTTCTCTCACTAATTTATGTTGTGACAAATGAGTATCAATTTCTCCTAACTCAATTCTGAATCCTCTAATCTTGACCTGATCATCTGCTCTACCACAACATTCTACATTACCATCAGGTAAATATCTACCTAAATCCCCAGATCGATACATTCTATCTCTTGGTCCATACCAACCTTGGTTTCTCCATTCCTCATTCTTTGATATTTCTTTATCTTTTTCATTCCAGATATTTGAATCAACATACCAATTGTTTATAAATTTAGCTTTATTTAAATCTGGCAAGCCTCTGTAACCTTCAGCCAAACCAGCGGCTCTAACATATATTTCACCAACTTCACCAACACCACAAGTTTGCGAAGTATCGTTTCTATTGACCACCAATAATTGAACATTTTTCATCCCGGTTCCTGCAGGCATGACATCTTTTAAATTCTTCAAATATGTTGGATCGTCTTTTCTACTTTTAATCTCGAAATATGATACTGATCTTTGTGTTTCTGTGGTACCGTACATATTTACAATATAAACATTTTCAGCCAAACTCTGTAATCTTAAACAATCTCGTTTGGTTAAAATATCTCCAACAAAAAACGCATGATGCAAACTAGGTATTAAACTAGTTGCTTGTGCGCTTAATAATTGTCCCATAGCAGGAGTCAAATGGGTGACAGTTGCTTTGTAATCTGTCATCCATTCTGCTAATTTTCCTGGAGTTCCAATGTCATCACTTGTTGGAACTAATAACTGAGCTCCCAAAAATAATGGTGTAAACATATCTCTTTGTATTGGATCATGTGCAATACCTGATAACATTGTGAATCTATCATCTTTTGATAAATTAAACTTTTCACTCATCCATGAAAAATAGTATGCTAATGAATAATGTCTACCCAATACTCCTTTAGGTATACCTTCAGAACCTGAAGTGAAGGATAATGTAGGATTCGAATCTGGGCCCACTATGACTCCGGTCGATACGTTTTTGAATTTTTGATAATTTTCAAAACAATCATTGCCATCTATTTCACCACCAAGTAGGCTCCCATCGTCTTCAACTTCTAATTGAGGAATCGTGGTAACAACGTCCAATTCTTTCTCGATGTAATCAACGACCAATTGATCTAAAACTCCTGCTTTTTTTAATCCAATCAACCCTTTCGGTTTAGCAACAGATAAATATATGTTCTGTCTTGCTGGTGGATAAGCTGGATCAATGACTGAAAAGGTTGCACCAGCTTTTAAAACCCCCATAACAGCAATCATTAAATCTACACCACGATATGCATAAATCATCACTATATCACCTTTCTTGATTCCTGTCTCTTTCAAATAGTTTCCAACAATATTTGATGCTTGATTTATTTGTTGGTATGTGAATTGCCTTGTTTTCGAATTTGCATCCAAAAAAGATTTTGTTTCTACCACACAGACTTTATCTGGATGTTTTTCAGCATTAGACACAAAGATATCTTGTATAGCACCTTTATATCCAGACCAGTCAAGATCTAAAGTTGGATCTGGAAGATGATCTTTTTGTAATTTAGTTACTAAATTGATTTTTGTGATTGGTACGTCGCTATCATTCACTACCGCAGAAGCATATTTCTCAAATTGTTCACCAAGCATGGCAATTCTTTCTTGAGAGTATAGCAAAGCATTGTAATAAATTGTAAAATTCTCGCCGTTTGTGTAAACAGCTAAATCTCGAACTGATCCTTCAACAGTAGTGTTCAACTGTTGATTAGTATTTGAATGTTGATACGATAACCTGAATAAACCAGGAAGGTCATCCAATTTTTTTTCTTTTTTAATCTGTGTGGATATTTCAGTCAAACTGGAGTAATTAACTTGTTTCAAATTTGAATCATACTCTTTATCAACTCTTTCGATCAATTGTGTAAAAGTGATCTCTGGTGAGATATTTAATCTTATTATAAATTCAACTGAGTTTGGTTCATCATCTGTAGAAATTACAATATCTTCATCTCCAGTTAATCTATAAATCAATGCTGCAAATACAGCCAACCCAAATTTAAAATCCTTTTTATACCCAGGAATTTGGAATTGAAAAGTCCCTTCAACAGATTTATCATTTGCAGGTTTCAAGTAGTCATGTGGTAATACAGACAACGTTGGATTGTCCAAGTACTCCACCCAGAAAGACATAGTATTGATAAATTATGAGTTATACACAATTTTTTTTGTTCCTTTATCGCTTCAAATTTTTTTTCTCCTGTAAAAGGCATTTGCTGAAATGAGTCAGAGATTTTATCAATCGTCTTTATATTCAACCTATGTACATTAATTTAAAAATAAGAATTGTAAATCATCAGGAGTCAATCTATTAATTGCACCTTCATCGTGATTGATAGTTGCATGGATCATGTTTGCTTTTTTCTCCTGTAATTCAATAATTTTCAGCTCTATACTATCTTCAATACAAAACCTTGTGATTTTGATTGGTCTTTTTTGACCTATTCTATGGACTCTATCCATTGATTGCCATTCAACACTTGGATTCCACCATGGATCCATCAAAAATACCTGTGACGCTTCGCAAAGATTCAATGCAACACCACCGGCTTTCAAACTAACTAAAAAGACTTCGACTTCAGTATTTTCCATAAAATATTTGATTGTGTTGTCACGTTGTTGTGGAGACATTGAACCTTGTAATTTGACTGTTTGGAACCCTGCACGTTTCAACCTCCATTCAATTAAATCCAACATGGATGTGAATTGTGAAAACACAATTGATTTGATTGTATGTTTATCTGATCTAAGTTTATATAGCTCTTCACATAAAGCTTCAATTTTGGTGGAAGATCTCCATTCTCCACCATGGGACCCTGATTTTAATCTGTTTACAATAGATGCTTTTGTAAACAATTCTTCATCAACTTCTAAGGCCGGTTGTTCCAAATCAATTGATAATCCGATATGACAAACTGGACATTGTAATTTATTCTCGTTACCACCAAATGATTCAACATATTCTTGAATACACAATCTGCAAAATCTGTGACGACATTTAGATTCAATGGGTTCTTCAGCTTCGTCATCACATAACTGACACATGATAACACCATCAATGTCATTTGTTAAAGCTCTTGCCCCAGCTTTTTTCAACACTAAATCTGGATGGTCTGCCAATTGCCTCATTCTTGTAATAAGGGTGAATATATTAGCATAATTATTCAAGACAACCCCTTCCGCAACGTAATCGTTAAATTTTCTTTTTGAATCACTGTATAAAGACTGATACAAATCTTTTTCTTCTTCATTAAATCTATCACGTCTAACTTCAACTATTCTTGGCGGTAATCCTAAATCATCCGCTCTTTCTAATTTTGTCCTCCTCAACATAATATTCTTCAACAATGATTGTATATTATTAAAGCTTTGTCTACCTGCACCATCTAAACCAAATTTTTGAATCTGTTTCAACATAAAGTGATTGAAAAAATTAGTATGTAACATTGGTGAATGAGTACATAAATCACAAGTTCTACCGTTTGAAAACTTCCAGTCTTCACTTCTACATTCACATTTTGTACAAAAATACATGTGAAATGGAGCTAATTTCATGTATCTGATTAATGAATACATTTCACCAATTCTATTTTGTAACGGAGTACCCGACAAACACCATCGTTTTTTAGTATTCAATTGATTAGCAGCTCTAGAAGTATTAGAAGTCCTATCTTTGATGTTATGTGCTTCGTCTAATATAACACGATAAAACTCAATATTATGGATTGGAGATTTCTCTTTGACTATACCATTTTTTCTTCTAAAACCGTACTGTTGTTTTCTATATGAAGATTCCAAAACTGAGTAAGATGTTAATATAACATCATATTCTAGTAAATCTTTGATTTTATTACTTCTATTGGCACCATGATATAATAATACTTTTAATTTACCATCAGTATGTTTTTCAATTTCATGCTTCCATTGCATCAAAGCAACAGTCGGTCCAACAACTAAATTAGGTGTCTTGGTAGTATCATGCATAAATAAACCAATAGTTTGAATAGTTTTACCCATTCCCATTTCATCTGCAAGTATACCGCCTTGAAATTCCTCTTCTTCTTGTCTTATCAACCAATTTAAACCTTCCAATTGAAATGGCAACATTCTCAAAGTCATGCCTTCTGGATGTTCAGCTCTTTCTGGTTTTATCTTTGCACGTGATTCCAAATGTGGGAACACTTCTTTGAGAAATGGATGTTGATCGAATAATTTATTGGTGTTACGTTCGTAAGGTGAAACTTTTGGTGGTTTTCTTGGTTTAGATGGTGCTTTTCTCTTCTTTTTCGGTGGTGGACTTGGAGCTTTCCGTTCTGATAATGGTCGATTGTCTGATAAATCATCATCTGATAAATTTATCGCTACGTTACTTGAAGAGCCATCTCGATTCACATTATTTGAACTTATAATCAGCACATCTTCATCCGACGTGTCGGAATCTTTTTCTTCATCGTGATTCAAAGTGAATTCTTCATCGTCATCATCGGAATCATCTTTGACTTGCTTTTGCTTCTTGCTTTTACCATTAGCACGCGTTGTTTGACGTGTCTTGGTTCTCTTCTTGGGTGCACTTTCGTTAGCAAAAGTGTCGGAATCGACATCATCATTCTCCTTATCACTATCATCGCTGCTTTCAACATACGAAGTGTTTCTTTTACTTCTTCTACTAGGTGTACGTCTTGAAGCACCACCTCTTTTCTTGACCGATTTGTCATCTATAATAAAACCACCGTTATTATCTGAGCTTTCAGAGCCTGAATCCAACTTGTTAATACTCATAGCTGTAAGAACAAGATGAATAAAGTGGGTGTAAAAATTGTAAATCTGAAAGCAATGAAAAGGTTGTTATAATAAATGTGTGAGGTAACTTAATTCGAGTTACATAATAATTTAACACAATCGCAAATTAGGACCCAATTTTCTTCGATATCGAGAAGATTTAGATTGGTGGCAAATTGCACATTACACAGCACATTACGCAGCACATTCTACGCATCACACCAATAAGACGCAAAGAAAGCGTTGAGTTTGATGTCAAAAGTTGACTCGGTTTTAAAAACTTTTTTGACCCTTCAAATTTATGCCCTTGTGGCTTATGATTTACTTCAGTCATTACAACATGTTTATTCTATACAATTTATGAATGCAATTTATATACTTTTAAATATTTCCTGAGGCGGCAGCTTTTTCTGACCTTTCAGCATCAAAGAGGAAATCAAAGTATGATTTTTCAAATTCATGAACTCTTATAAACCCATCTTCTCCACCACTACTATAACCTGTACCTTTTGGATGGACAGCGACTGTATTCAATGGACCGAAATGTCCTTTGACACGGCCAATTTCTTCTTCAAATATTTTGTGATAGAATCTAGCTTCGAATTTACCTTGTGATTCAGCTGTTGTGGTAACATTTCTAGCTTCTTGACCCCCTCCCAATATAACAAAATCTTTGACTGGAGTGATTGCTGCTGTGTTCATTGGCGCATCTGCTTTAAAAGTTTTCAAGATTTCAAAACTATCAACATCAATCAAAGTTGCTGTCTTATCCTTTGATGAGGTTATAAAATATGAACTATCTTGTGGTGCAAACTGAATATCAGTAATTGACAAGATTTTTTCATCTGAATCTATACCATGTGCTTGTAATGACTGTTTCAATTCACCTGTGTGTGCATCATATTTATTTACATACCCATTATCAAGACCTGCAATTATGAATTTTCCATCTTGTGTGAAGCCTGCAACATTTGCTTTTGATTGATTTTTGTCAGTTTCAATTATTAATGAAGGATGCAAATTTTGTTGCGACAATTCGGAATCTTGTGTTTTCAAATCGTATACAGATATGGTACCAATATGACCCATAACCTGATCTGCTATGGCTAATAATTTTTTCCCATCAGAGGAAAATGCAACCCTTCTGACTGGTGATGGAGATTCCCATGTATACACACACTGACCGTTTTCGACCTTCCACAACTTTATAGCCAAATCACCCCCTCCGGTTGCACATAGTTTTGATTCTGAATCAACGTCTATTGACCATATAACCCCCTGATGGCCTTCCAAAGTTCCTAATCTTTCACCGTTTGAACTATACCAGATAGACGCAGCGTTATCTTTTGCCACGGAAAATAGTAAATCCCCCTCTCTATTATATTTAACTTGGGTCAATGAACGCTCATGGCCCATCAACTTTATTGGTCTCATAGCCATCTTGCTTCACTTGTTGTTTCAAATCCTGACTGAAAAATTTATCAGAAAAGAAAAAACTAAAATTTTTTAGTCGTGTAGGAAATGAAAGCTACCAGTAGATAATAAAACAGAGTATAATAAGGTGTACCATATTTTATATTATAGATTATTTTTTACCTTGAAGTTTAGCCAATGTCTCTGCTTCTTTCTTAGCGTCAGCTACAAACACACGTTAGTAAATGATCGATCAATTGGGAGAATCAAACATACCTGCTGCTTGCTTCAACCTCATTCTCTCAGCATCAGTTTCCATTCTCTTAGTCTTATCCCCTTGTTTTTGATTTTTAGCCTGCTCTTGTTGCTTCTTCATGTTTTTAGCCCTTGCCAAATCTCTTTGGTTACCTCTAGCCATGTCCAACCTGAATCAATCTCCAGCCTCTAAGAGGAACAAAATGATAAATTATAAGAAATAATATTTTTGTTCCTCAATATCAATCAATTATATGCAGGTGTAATAGTTACTACATGAGTTCAAAATTACAAGAGATCAATAACAAATTGAGAAGAATGAGTGAGAATGTCGATCTGAAAAATGGGTTGAGGCCTCCAGCGATGTTGTTTCCAGCTCCTAATTCTGCACAAAGAGCGGCATCTAATTTGGTACCAAATAGACAAGAACCAGGTCGTAGGAAAGTGATTTTACAACCTGGCCATTCGCCATTAGACTGGGCCCAGCTCAACAGAACCACTCCAAAACATAAGTTGAGAGGCCTTGAGGCAAATGCACCTCCGCCACAATATATCAGAATCAATAAAGCTGAATTACAAAAGCACAAATCAAGCCATGATTGTTGGACTTGCATCAATGGCAAAGTATTTAATATTACCCCATACATAAATTTTCACCCTGGAGGTGTTGAAGAAATAATGAAATGTGCCGGCAGAGATGGGACGAGCTTATTTAATAAGTATCATAGCTGGGTTAACGCAGATAGAATGTTGGAAAACTGTATCGTAGGTGTTTATGTGAATTAAGGTGTAATGATAGAATCTAACTTCCAGTCGTGTTCTTCAACAGGTATTTGTGGTAAAATTTGTTCTTGTAATGATAAACCTAGTAGATATGGTAGTTTGCTAAATTTATCATGATAAGTTGATAAAAACTCGTCGTAAAATCCCGCTCCATGGCCCAATCTGGAACCATGAGAAGTGAAAGCAACACCTGGTAGAAGAATCATATCTAAATTTCCACCATCCAAAACGTTTTCTCCTTCAATCGGCTCTAGCAATTTGAATTTGCCTTGAGGTTTCAACTTTGGAACATGTTGGAACGCTTGGAGCTCAATCATTGATAAATAGTTTTGCTTTCTAGTAGGAACTGACTCGTAATTACATTTGGGTAGATAAACCTTTTTATTGAGATCAAAACAGGAACGAATTATATCTAAAGTTTGAACTTCCAGATTTGGCATGTTCATGTAAACAGCTACTGATTTTGCATTTTGAAAATTTCTATCTTTGAGTAATTTCTCATGAATCAATTTAGATTGATGTATCAAAGACTTTTCACTAATAGATTTTAATTTAACTTTCATTTGCTTTCGCAATTCCCGCTTTGCTTGTCTTATTGACATTGATAACGTGGTGGTAGCATTTTGAAAATTTCTAGAAAATTAATTTGTTGTCCACAAGAAGCATCATGGATTTTGATTTAGACCCTTCATTATCTGATTTAATAAATCAAGATTCTCTCAAATGGATTTTTGTTGGTGGTAAAGGTGGTGTTGGTAAAACTACAACTTCTTCTTCAATTGCAGTACAACTAGCTTTACACCATCCTAACGATGAATTCTTATTAATTTCAACTGATCCAGCGCATAACTTATCAGATGCATTTTGTCAAAAATTCGGTAAGGATGCTAGAAAAGTAGAAGGATTATCAAACTTATCATGTATGGAGATTGATCCAGAAGCAGCAATGAGTGATTTACAACAACAAGCACAACAATATAATAATGATCCAAACGATCCTTTGAAAAGTATCATGAATGACATGACTGGGTCAATTCCAGGTATTGATGAAGCTTTATCTTTTATGGAAGTTTTAAAACATATTAAAAATCAAAAAGTTTCAGAAACAGACTCCAAAGACAAGATATCTTACAAAACCATTATATTTGACACCGCCCCAACGGGACATACTTTAAGATTCTTACAATTGCCCTCGACATTACAAAAGTTGTTGGGGAAATTCCAACAATTAAGTGGTAAATTAGGTCCAATGATGAGTATGTTAGGCGGTGGCGGAAACCAACAAGATATGTTTGAAAAATTGAATGAAGTTCAGAAAAACGTTACTGAAGTTAATGAACAGTTTACAAACCCAGACTTGACTACATTTGTATGTGTTTGTATATCGGAATTTTTATCATTGTATGAGACTGAAAGGATGATCCAAGAATTGATGAGCTACAACATGGATGTAAATTCAATTGTTGTTAACCAATTATTATTTGCTGATAATGATGAAAACCCATGTACGAGATGTGTAAGTAGATGGAAAATGCAAAAGAAATATTTAGACCAAATGGGGGAGTTATATGAAGATTATCATTTGGTTAAAATGCCGTTATTAGGTACAGAAATTAGAGGTATTGATAATTTAAAAAAGTTTTCAAAATATTTAATTGAGCCTTATGACCCAGCTAAAGATAGAAGTATTATTACAGAGATGAAAGAACAATAGACTAGTGAATAAAATAATTTCTAATTCTATATATCTATTTGTTTCTTTTAATTTGTTTACGATCGACTCTTTCGTAGTATAACATGTATACTGTTTGTTCCTCGGCTAGAACAGATGCTGTTGAAACTTCTGAAGTATTGGCATCACTGATTCTCCAATACGGATTTGAAATGACCGAGTTGATTTTTTTCATCTTCACTTTTTTGTCTGGTTTTGCTGGCTCTTGAAATTGCTTTTTCAAATTTGCACTTGCAAAGGCATCATCAAAATTGTTTTTGTTTGGATCTTCTAGTAAAATTTCTGCTGGTGTTTGTAAACCGGAATGTATAATTTCTTCAACTCCTCTTGGATCAGCTTGAATGACAGATGGTCTACGTCCCATTAAACTTGAAAACTTATGACGTAACCCTTCATCAGCTTCGATTGACCCGTTACTTGAAGACCGTGATCCACTCTTGACCGGGTTTATATCATAATGAATGTCACCAGTCAAATCATCCATGATTTCAGGTGATAATTTAAAAATGCTGCCGTCTTTATCCTTGACATACAATGGTTTGTGTTTGTAACATTCATAATGGCCCTGAGTATGAGACCCCATGTGCCTGATAACCGCGCGTAATCTATACTTGTAGATATCGTTATCATTGAATTTAAATCTTTTAAAATGTTCCCTCAAATCATCAGATTGCTTGTCTGAGATCGGTGCATGATTGATATGATGGTTATTGGAATCGCTTGGTCTGATTGTAGTTGAGGTGGTAATTGTTCGAGGTAATGACTCTAAAGATGTGACTGAGTCTAAATCACTGTCGTCTTCATCTTGATCATCTGTCGATAACCCATTTTCAGTGGTTGTACCATCATCATCAGTTTCATCACCCTCATCGTCATCATCGTCGTCCTCTTCCCCTTTTTCGTCAAAATCGTCCCTTTGGACGTCTTCATCTTCCATATCATTTTCATCATTAGTCAATATGGCTGAAGATGTGACTTTTTCCATCAATTTTTCCTCTTCGTTTTGGATCACATTTTGAAATTGTTTCAATTTGTCATGATAGTTTTCACCAATAGATAACGCCAAGTGGTCGCTGAACTTTACACGACACGAGTTTCTTGAAATGACTTGACCATCAAATGATGAACGTGAAAGATGTAAACCAAAGATCTTTGGTGGTTTCAAAATTTGCGATTTTTTCTGAACCGTTGTTGTCACAGTTGACATATCTACTCCGTTGACATTGTAATTTTTGATGTAATTTTCTAAAGCTTCAGAAATGTCTTCATTTATACAAAGATTCGGGTTAGAATGTAAATCCAAAATCTGTTTTATCATTTTTTCTTCATCTTCAGATGTGATTTGTCGACTCGTGTGTTCTTCAATTGTATAAATTTTGTCGACCCTACATTTCAAACATTGATATCCTTCAATCGACTCCTTCTCATTGTCTTCTAACAAATTCTCTAAATCAGCAATTTGAACGGTTGGTAACGGTAAAGTCAAGATGACAAAGGGGGTAAACAATGGTTTTGAAACTCCATGACATGATAAACACGTCATCTGACTCAAAATCAATCCATCAAAGGGGAACTCCGGAACTTGGATTCTTTCCAACTGTTCATAATCTTGAGGCACAGGAGGATTATTTTTCTTTAAGATTGAATGTAGATTCAAAGTCACAAATCTGAGGAAACTTTTTAACTTCAAGTTTTCATTTTCTAAAGTTTCATTAATCAATTGTGTTAGTTCATGGGCATCATGCTGGGATCTAGATATCTTAGCATTGAAGATAGTTTCCAATTCATGCAAAAAAGTCCAAACACTAATTGTTCTAGAAGTCATCTGAGTCTCTTGTAATTTCTTCACCATTTTAGCCATTGCAATATGTAATGGAATATCAAACTTGGTATTTGCAGACTTGAATTTCGAATTTTGTAAACTTTTATTCAACTCTAATCTCAATTGAACTAACTCATCGATATTAATACCCTTAGCAACAATGAATTTGAAAAGTTGATTAAAATTATGAATGAATTTATTAAGATAGTCTGTCAAGGAAGGTAACGAGGAATAAGCCTGTAAGGAGGAATTGGCAAAACAATCGTTTCTCAAATTTATCAACCCGGTGATATGTTTATCTGGACGTTTTGAAAACATTGGTTTTTGTTCACCCAAAGACGGTAGTAAAATATATATAGATGTTGATAAAAGAAGTAGATTGAGTACAAGTAGTTTTTGTTGATTGGGGGATCTCAGATACCAAAATTTGGTGATAAGCTCAGGTAGGTATGGAACAACAGGTAACGGAGCGATTTGTAGATGTTTTGGCGATGGGTCTTTGTTTGTAATTAAATGCTTCAACTGACTAAGAATATTGTCCATACAATAGCGGAACAGTTGTAACACGGAATTATGAGATAATGAAATAAATTAGGAGCAACAAATTAAAGCCCAACAATATGTAAAATATGTATGGAATGAATGTAGATTCTTGTCGGCAAAACACTAAAATTAATGCACCGAGCACGTGACTAGATTTAGCAGCAACTGATAAATCATGTCTAGTGCAAAGTGCGGAAGCATAGTTAGAGGTTAGAGAATGTCGGAACCATACTGAATGACAAGATAAATGAGTCAAGATAAAGGGTCCAAAAATCTAAGGTTGTAAGCCAATGAAGAAGCAACAGAATGAAATCAAACAATAGATCGTCGTATCGGCTAATCTTTATACTCGGTGGACATACTTTGTGTCGGATTATAAATCTAACAATATCTACTTTTTATATACTTTATAATCTAGGTATATTTGAGTTTAAAAATTCATTATTTTCATGATCGAGAAACCTATAGTTACAACAATCACATATGCTATCAATGAAGATGGAACACCTCTCATGATAAAAATTTTCACCAGCATGTATGGTTCACCAAATTCATTACTGATTGACATGGCTGTCATATTTGGAAATCCTAGATTTTGTTAGTATTTTCACGTTTAAAGTAGATTATAATACATACCACTGCACACTAGTCCCATAGCGCAAGAGCATAAAAATGCCAGGATCATGACCAATAAATTTGGATGTGGGCTCTCCATGTTTGTGCCAATTTCTTTCATCAAAGGTACAATAATCAAAGCAGCAACCGTATGAGATACAAAAGTGGCCATGATCAATATTAAAAAGCCAAAACTTAAAGTAACTCCAAATAAAGAGAAATTTTCAACTTGTTTTTGGATTGCAATTGCAATGGTGCTTAATAATCCAGATGACGCGACGGCTTTACCTAAAGCTGTACCTCCCATTGCGAGAACAACTATATTCCATGGATAATTGTTGAAATCTTCTGTTGATAATAATCCAGTACCAAAGAATAATATTATCGGAATCAATGCTATGATTCCCATTTCACCAAAAATACCAGATATTTTAGATGCAATACACCACAAAAATATAGTGATTACAGAGACTGCAATTATATACCATTGAATACCAGTGAATTTATCATCAATTGTTCTTATCGCAACTAAATGAGTATTTTTTGAATTACAATTGAATGTAATTAACAAAAAAATCCAAATCAATAATAAGGATAAAGTGCAAACAGGAAGTGCTATGACAAACCATTGACCCCATGAAGGTTGTGGATCCATTGCGCCTATTGCAATCATATTCTGTGGAGAAGCTATTGGTGATGCCATACCTCCTATATTTGAAGCCAATGCAATACCCAAAATCAAAGCATTAATAAATTGAGAGCCTTTTGGTAATGTTCTCAACAAGGGTTGAATTAATGAAAAACATAAAACCGGTGCAGCAACATTACTTACCCACATGGAAGCAAATAATGCAATTCCCATGACTGTTAATAATACAACTGAAGGATTAGTACCTGCTTTCGAAAGAATCCAAGTAGATACCAACTTTGCAATATGATATTTAGATAATGCTGCAGCCAATGTAAATCCACCTAATAATAACAAAATGACCGAATTCCACATTGTTGATAAAATATATTTCGATGCGTCAACTGAATCCATCAATGAACCATCATCATTTTTAACAACATTCAAAAACACTATCAACAAGGGTATCAATAAAGAAGTAACAAATAATGGTATTGATTCCGTAGCCCATAGTAACGAAGCACAAATCAATAATGCAAAACAATTTCTCTGAGCTGAATCGTCAAATGGGGAAAAATTTAGCAATAAAACTGTAATTGTTGATATTATAAGTAGTTTTATCACAGTTGGATTCTTTATTGAAATATTAAAATGGTGAACAATTTTTTTTTCATCATTTTGAGATTTGGAGGCTGTTCTATCCACTACTTTTGAGTTTGCAGCATAGGTTTTCCTTTCCAAACCAATCATATCTCTCCAAACGGTATTTCTTTCCCATACAACATGTTCTCTCAAGTGGACGCACAACTCTTGTTTAGCAGTTTCATAATCTTCCCCGTGGTTACATATTAATGCATATAATTTTATTAAAGCCTCTAATCTATCATCAACACTTTGTATGGTAGATTTTTTGAAAACATATGAATTTATGGGTAAATTTTTTAAATAATCATCTTTAATTGTGGTATTTAATGATTTATCAAACTTTTTACATGCTTTTTTAAATCCAGTTTGATTTAATTCAATGTAAGATTTCAATTCAGATAATGTTGTAAACAAACCAATTATTCTTTTTCTTAAAATGATTCTGTTTTCGCTTAATAATATTAATTGTGGTGGCATGTTATTACTAGTCGCAACATCTAGATCATTCCAAACTTGAGGCGATTTCACTGATTTGAGATAATTGTCTATCGATCTGGTTTTGGTTAGATGAACATCATTTGATTTTTTATTTATATTTGGAGCAGAGCCAGTTCTTTTAACCTGTCTACCTCTATTTGTATAATCGTTGATATCTTCCTCAAATTGCTCTTCTTCTTCTTCTGCTTGAGTAAATTCAGTATCGGGATCTGTGGTGACATAATTTTCAACTGATTCAATTGAGTTGGATCTTCTTTTGACTGAAGTTTTTTTGAAATTCTTATTGCTTCCAATAGATAATGTTTCATCTACTTCTCTTTCAAAACTCTCAATATCAATCATCAACTCATCGATACTTTTAAAAATAAAAGATTCTTGTTGTTGATAGAAATTATCAATTTTCCTTAATTCCGAGTTTAATGCTGCAATAAACACACTAGAAGCTGACTCTAAATCATTCAAATTTCCAGTACTTGAATAATTATTTTCCGATATCAAATGGGTGCCTTCCAAATCATCTGTTTCCTCCAATGAATGTTTTTTTCTTAACGAATCTCTTTGAAGTGAATATATCAACTTTTTCAAAGTGGTGTAAGCAATATATTTAGAAGACCACTCTGGAACTGCATTAAATTGCAACGAGTGAGAGAACTTCATTTTTGAAACTTTGACAGTTTAATGATTTTCTCAGTTGAATGCAAATTATATACAAATTAACTCCAAATCTGGTGATTGTTGATTTGCCAAAATCTTTTTTTTAGTCAATTGGTTTCAAAATATCAAGCCGTAGATAATGCAAAAAATTACAATCAACATAAATTAACAAATTGATACAATCAAATAGAGAATTCAGACAAGATTATCAAGCAAACTTTTGATTTGTTTACCACGTTGTGTATAATGTTAATGGTTAACATTCTACTGGCAACGTTCAATCTGAAAGACGCTTCACACTAAATTGCTTTGAATTACTTTGCAACAAATAGCTTCCAATTTCATCTTAAAGAGTGTCTATTTGTAGCTGATGTTTAGCAGATTTTATAGTATACATTTAGCAACCATAACATACAAACTGAAACGATCGAGAAATAGCAACAAAAAAATATTGATTAGATTATTACATTTTTTCACTATCAACATTCACTCATTCATTCATCCAATTGACTTTCCTTATACAAATCAACCTAAATTAACATAGTGATTATGGATTTTTGCTTCTTTCTCGTTGGATGTATGTTGAAATTTATCTTTCCACACGGGGGGTTTGTTCAAAAAATTAATGACCTCAGAGTACTAACTATTCATAGTCCAAGAATTTAATAAGCCATTGGCAGATGTGGGTAATGTTGCCTGTTATTGTGGTCATTGTCATAATCAAACAGCATTTGCAACTAGAAGTATCAATTGTGTGACATTGTTTTTCATCCCGGTTTTACCTTTCTATTATCAAAAGAGATTAAAGTGTAATACATGTGGAACCACAGGAGGTCTAAATTCTGAAGCTATAGATCGATTAAAGAAAGGTGAACCCGTTGCTATTGGTTAATACATAGATCAATAATAGAAATATACTGTACTGGTATGCGAAATGAGGTGATTTCAGTTGAATTTTTAACTAATTACATGACTATTGCTTAAACTTTATTTGTAGTGTTTGTGGGTATTAGAGTTTTTCATGATCATTCAATGTAGGATAATTATCCATTTTAACCGTTTTTTTTTCTTTGCATTAAAACGTATTATACTGTGGTTTCAACGGAATCCGTGTTATTCACCTAGGTCTCATGTCAATAACTGCACTTTAGACATACCCTTGAGCTTATCCCTTTGATAGTTGCATTATAAATAGGGGAAAGTATTGCCCCTATTATTCAATTATTATAAACTTTTGCACCAAGTTATTCCATTATATTTTAATTCCCCTTACATTTTGCAACAATTTTTCTTTTGAAATGACTCAATATTTAGAGATTGTCAAGCGTAATAGAGCCGTACATACTAATCCAACACCTTCCAATGTTGATATTCATTTAACAAGTCATGGAAGCTCTTGGTTATGGGCAGCATTTGCCGTTTTTGCGTTACTTGCAATTGTTCATGGGTTTATTTATTCCTTAACTGATGTTCGTAAATCCGGTTTGAAAAAATCATTATTAACAATCCCGTTATTTACAAATGCTGTTTTAGCTTTTGCTTACTATACTTATGCTTCCAATTTGGGTTACACTTGGATAGATGTTGAGTTTCATCATGTTACTACTAGTTTAGGTTATGGAGTTAGACAAATTTTTTACCTTAAGTTTGTTGCCTACTTTCTAGCATGGCCATTAGTTTTAACTTTGTTTTTAATTAACACACATACCAGATTAGCTGAAGATAGTGAAGATTTGATTAAGAAACTAATTTCGGTAGTTTCTCAATTGTTTACCAGAGTTTTAGCTATTGAGGTATTCGTATTGGGTTTATTGATTGGATCCTTGATCAGATCTAGTTATAAATGGGGTTATTTCACTTTTGCCATTGCTGCTCAACTTTTTGTTATTTATTTGGTTTGTGTTGATTTGAATAAATCATTTGCATCAGCTAATAAAAATCTATTTGGAAATTTGATAATTATTTTTACTATAGTTGTTTGGATTTTATACCCTGTTGCTTGGGCTTTAAGTGAAGGTGGTAACGTTATTCAACCTGATTCTGAAGCCGTTTTTTACGGTGTTTTGGATGTTATCACTTTTGGAATTGTTCCAGTATTCTTGACTTGGATTGCAATCAATGAAATTGATGAAGATTTTTTCACTAAAATTTGGCATTTCCATTTAAGAGATGGTGGTAGAAGTGATGTTGTTGAAGAGAAAGATCTTGGAGAAGCTCCTAGACATTCTGGTGACACTGCCGTTGCGCCAAGTGGTGTACCTCAAACTGAAGAAACAGTTACAGAGCCAGTAGAAACCGTTTAGTGCGATTGGTATACATTTAATTTTGTTTTTGACTATGTATACATTTAATATATAAAACTATAATTCAATTAAACCAGTGGTGAAGATATTGGCTGCAAATTGAAAACTTTAGTATTGAACTTCTTGTATGTGGCGGTAGCGCTCGACTTTAAGAAGGTTTTCTAATGGCAATTTGAAAAGTGTTTTTTTAGCAAGTGTTTATATTGACATGCCTGCCACAGCTGCTACTCCATTACAACAATTGACTGTGTTACTCCAGACACAGCAGTTCTATTGGTACATTGGACATGTGCTTAGTTTATTGTTTTTTGTTTTGAATACAATCACTGGTTTTTTCAGTCCGAAATCGTCATTAAAGTATTATCGATTTTCTTTATTATCAGTCATTTTAACATACTTGATCGTTATCAAACAAGTTTATTTTAAGAATGGAGTCAGTGTTTCAAAGATCAATATTAGAACAATTTGTGATGAAAATATTCAATACTTTTTATTAGCGGTGATTTTCTATACCTCAAGTTTCTTTATTGGACAGACCCATTCTTCATTATATTCATTCATGATATACGCGGTTTTCCACGTTCTTAGCTACTTTCAAAACCATTTATTGACTGTTTTCATCCAAAACATCCCTACACAACAAAGAGTAAATACTGCAATTACAAATTTCACAACCAAGTTCAATCAGCCTGCGTTGTTTGCAGCAGCACAAGCCGAGTTTATAATGTTGATTATGTCGGGGTTCAACTTGTTGCCAAACTTGATATTCTTAGTGTTTAGAAGAAATTTTGTTGATTTTTCAGTCAACCTGTTTGTATTTTTAGCTATTGTTGTGTTTAACAAGTTTAGATATGACTCTAATCAGTATACCAAGACCGTTGTTGAACAAATGGATATGAAAGTCAACCAGGTTTTACTACAATTGAATAATCCTAGCTTGTTAGAAATGTATCAAAGAATAAAAGGAGCTGCTATAGTCAACTTGAACAGAATTGAATTACCAAAAGTAGCCGCGAAGAGTAAATAGTGTATAGAAAAAAAACATATTTTGTCAACCTATGTCTTCAGCCAGCTTGAAAAAGATTGCGAATGCCAATACGGAGATCTTGAACCAATTGTTGGTTGTACAGTTTCTTGTCAACTTGTTGGTGGTTGTAATATATGTACTTTTCAATAGACCATCATCACTTAAAATCTACATCATATTCAATATCCCAAGTATATTATTGAACTATAATTTAGAATCTTTGGCTAGACCAAAATATGTCAACAAAGTATTACAAGTGGGTACAGATTTACATCAAAAAGGGTTAATTGAATACTACTTTGACGTGATATATTTGACGTTATTCTTCAATGTTTTGATGCTTGTATTTGGAAGTAATAAAGTTTGGTTTGGCTACTTGATCATACCTGGGTACCTAGCATACACGGTCAGTGGCTATATCTTGCCATTTTTTAAGAGAAATCAAAATCAAAGTGGTGCAGCACAAGCAACTGAGCCGGTGGAAACTCTAAGCAAGCGTCAACAGAAGTTACAAGCTAGGAAAGAGAAAGTCAAGTACGGTAAATAGTAAATATATTCTCAACAGTGACGAAAAAAAAAATCTCTTCAACATGCCAAAAATTTCAAATATAGATAAGTTCATAGAGTTGTCCTCTGACTTATTAGCAAACTATCCAAGCGCTAACCTTTCGATAACTTATACAAACTTGGCAAAAAAGTCAAAACAGACCCTGGATCTTAAACGAAAGCCAACAAATTCAGTCAATTTTAAAATATTTGAGCCAAACTCTGGAAAATGCTTGAAATACAACACTACGAAATCAAAAGAGTTGTCAAAATTGCTTAATTTCATTGGGCCTAGAGGAGTCACAAATCCAAATTCTCAGATTGTGGGATTGGCCAGTTTAATGGCAAATGTCAAATACGATAAAGAACCAGAATTGAAAGAATCAACACCCATAGAAAAAGAGTCCATTGTGATAACAGAAACAACCACTACACCCAACACAGTTAATCCAACCACAAGTAAGAAAAAGAGTAAAAAGAAGAAAAAGAAGAATTAAATGTATATAAATAGTTGATTTATTAATGGTAGCTAAATTGAAATTGTATAATAGTTGGCCTTTCTATAGAAATTGTTTAATAATGTTGATTATGATTTGAATATATTTTTGATCTTAGTGAAAAACCCTTCGCTTTTGATTTCACTTGATTTAAGTTTTGATTCTGATGGGAAATGGCCAGGAATTCTTGGTCGTTCTTTATGAGTTGGAGTGACTGAGCCTGAAGTTGCAGAATCTGATGGTTGCTGTAATATAGGTTTTTCTATTTTTGGATGATCAGAATTACCTGATTTTTGATAAGTCTCATTATCTATGGATAATTCTTCATCATTGATAGCTTCTTCTTGGATAGGTTCAACATGAACTGGATCCTCCGAGATCTTAGATTCGATTTTTTCGTAATCAGAAACCGGAGGTGATGAAACGGCTGCAAATGAAGAAGCTGAAGATGCATGTTCTTGATCGTCAGTCAATTCGCTTGCATAAATGATGTTATTCAGATTTCCATGTTCATCAGTCACCGTTTCAAAAGCATCACTTGTAGTCCAATCACCATCATTAATGATAAACTTGAATACAATATCTCTTTTTATTCCAACTGTGATTTTTTGATTAAAAGGTGGTGAGGTTATTTTAGGAAGTGACTTTGACCATTCATCGAAATTCCCAGTGATTTGAACAGTCTTGATACTTTCATCAACCGATGGCCTATAAAGTTAGAAAAATCCTATTTCCTAAGTGTTTAACATACCATTTGATTGTATAAGAGAAACTCATAGTTAAAAGTGTGCTGATAAAAAAGCGAGAGATCCTTAATTTTTCTTATCGCTTCGGACTTATATAAACCATCTAACTCTAATATATACAGAAGCCACGGCTATCAACCGATAAGCAACGAGACACGCGACTAACCCGCCTGCCATGGCACCAAGGTTTTGTTTCATATTATAATATTCCAACACGTCTTCACCTGTTCGTAACAAGCATTCCCCGTCTCCACAGTTGAAATGTTGATTTTCAAATCCAAGATTAGCACATAAACCAACTGCGTATTTCATCGGATTCACATAATTGATCGCTTTGAAAAAATGTGGCATGTGTAACGACATGGTACCTGCTTGAAATATGGCTAATATAACCACCGTTGATAAAATGTTGGTAGCGACTCCCAAATGGTTAAAACAACTATTTACAAAGATTCCCAAGGATTCACCACAATTAATCGATACCAACCCAGTTGCAAACATTGCAAAAAACATTGGTGCTGTTCTTGGTAAACCACAAACAAACACAATCAAAGCTGAAAAGAAAAAACATGGAATTATCTCAGTTGGTAATTCATTTAACAAATATGATAAGCTAAATTCACCAACCCCGTAAATCCCATCTTTGTATTCTTGATAAAATAAATTCCTTTCAAATGGGTATAAACTAATGTTGTTAACCAATCCAACAAAATATAAATTGAGTACATCTTGAACTAACCCTAATCTATTCAGTATACCTTCTTGATTATTAGTTAAGGGTGCGAAAAATAATGTATGAACGATAGTCAAAAAAACAGTTTGTCCTGCTCTACTAATCACACTATCTTTTGAACGATATGATGTTAATAATTGTCTTTTTAAAATAGTTGGAAACGTAACAAACACAGGTAATCTTTGGTAGTAATGTTGTGATAATTCAATGTATTGTTTAGTTGGAAGAATAAATTGTTTATGATTGTATTTCCAATGATTGATCAACAGACTAACCCTTGACTCTGCTTGTTCTTTGCTTTCATCTGCTCCTTTAGATACTAAATCTAAAATATAGTCTGCGATGTTTTCTGAATTATTTTTAAATCCCAAATCAGATAAATAAGGTATGATATCTGGAGTCCCACCGTTGTAGATAACTTTACCACCTCGACTTAGTAACAATAAATTCCCAAAACTATAAAACATTTCCTCGTTAGGTTGATGAATGGTTAAAATAATTGTTGTTGAATTTTCTCTAGCTAATTCAGTCAATAAACAAAGTATAGTTTCTGCAGTTGAAGAGTCCAACCCTGATGTTGGTTCATCCAAAAATAGAATCTTAGGCCTTGATAATAATTGAATAGCAATAGAAACTCTTCTTTTCTCACCTCCAGATATACCTTTAACAAACTCTGATCCAATCAATGTATCAGCACAATCTAATAATCCCGTTTGTCTGATTAATTTATTGATGATACTTGGTATATTTTCATGATCACATAAAGGTAACCTTAACTTTGCTTGATAATATAATGTTTCTCTAACCGTCAAATTATCAATTAACGAATTATCATGTTGAGTTACATAAGCTGATATTTTACTCAATTGTTGTCTTGAAACCTCTTGTATACCATTAAGCCTAATAATACCTTGTGATGCATATGAGCCGGATTTGGGTAATCGATTGGATAAATAATTTAGTAATGTAGTTTTACCAGACCCTGATGGTCCCATTATTACATTGACTTTGTTTGCCAAAAATGATGCTGAGATATTGTCTAATAATAGTAACTCTTTAGTCTTTTTAAACAATGCTGTTGGTTTCACAACTAAGTTAACATTTTCAATATCAATATTTATATCATCTTTATCGGTGATAAATTCTGATGATTTTTCTTGCAAAACAGCAGTTTGCTCGTGCTCTTCAATTCCAATTTTGTTTCTCTTCGTCTTTGCCATTCCCACGTCAAAGTTTCTAAATGCAAATGCTATACCGGCCAACACATTAAACCCAACAATCCAGGCCACTAGATAACCTATAGGTGCACCAACCCAACCAATGGGGAAACCAAGTAGTTCTATTTGATAGTTTCCTTCAAACTCTTGACATCTTGGATCAGCTCTATCGTAAGGACAATCACCAAACCAATCTGTAAATTGATTACCTAACAATGCACCAAAAGCGTACCAAAAATAAGCTAAGTATTTAATCCATCTCACGTATACCGGCATTGTCTTTGCATTAACAAAGTATCCGCATGCACTGTTTTGTAATTGATAAAAAAGATTAACAAATAATGAAGATACAGGGAAACTTGGGGCTGCTGCAAAACAAACCAATGATGATGACATTAAACTCAATTCAATGAGTAACGTAAGCGTGAAATATATTCCAAATCGTGAACCTCCTGAAAACCCCCACATGAAAAAGGTAATTATCGAAAAGATCAACGTAATGGGTAAATCTTCAATCAAAAATTTTCCAAGCCTTCTAGACAAAATGAAACCTGGTATGGAGGAATAATTTTCTGTATACTCACGATAGAAAAATACACCATCAACGTCCCATAATCTTTCAATTTCAAAATACATTGGCGCAAAGCCAACAACTTCCATCAAAACATACAAGGTGGAAATTATAGATCTTATACCTGCCAAGTCATGTTTTGGTTTGTAAAACATCCATCCTATTGTGACTGCAATCAAGACCGATCCTAAAAGTAGTACTGACAAACTTTTGTAATCTCGATGACTCAATAAAAATGTTCTTTTTGTTAAAATTGTTAATTCGGTGATAAATGATATTCGATCATCTTTCGGTCTTGCGAATAATTTCAAATTTTTTGTAAAATCACTTGTAATTTCTTCTTTTCCTGTCAGATTTTTTAGTTTCCATGTTTCGACCAACCTGTTGATTCTCTCAACTGTAATCATTTCCTTTTCAACTGACGTTGTATCTTTGACTGATAAATCCATAATATATTCTATGATATGCTTGTTATTCCTAGATTCTAAAAAGTCGATAGTGCTAAAGTATTCATGAGCTGTGACCAAATTCCCATAATAAACTAATCTCCCGCCTCTAGTCAACAAACATATTTTGTCGAATAACTCAACAATTTCAGGCCTAGGTTGATGTATGGATAAAATGATTGTGATTCCATATTTTGATGAGGTTAATTTTCTCAAAACCTGTACCAATTTTAGCGATGTTGAAGTATCAAGGCCAGTTGTAGGCTCGTCCAAGAACAAAACTGAAGGTCTAGCTAGTAATTGAATAGCTAATGAAACTCTTCTTTGCTCACCTCCAGATAATGTAGATTGATGTGTGAATGAAGTTATTTGGTTATTCTTCAAATGTGATAATTCTAGCACGTCTAAAATGTATTCTATAAGGTCTGTTTTCTCTTGCTGAGATATTTTGGCTATTCTTAAATCTGCTTGTATGGAAAGTGTTTCAAAAAGGGTTAACCCAGGTAGAAATGCATCAGTTTGTAATAAATATGCATGTTTGATATGTTTCTGATTGGTTGTAAATTGGATATTTCCTTCAAATTTTAATTTTTTATTAGTAATGTTAGTTCTTTGAGATAACGTATTTAACAAAGTTGTTTTTCCACTTCCTGATCCTCCCATTATTGCCAACAATTGGCCCTGGTCCAAATCGAATGAAACGTCATCAAGGATCTTTTGAGAAGTTGCATTTTCTAAATCTTTTTTTGACTTGACTGACACGGATAAATGTCTAACTTTTAACCCAACTCTTTGATCGCTAGGGATCTCTAATACATTGGATTCTTCCATATTTGATGGTGATGAATAACAAGATTTTGATGCTTATTAATAGTCTGCTCGCCGCATCTCGCCAAGATGTTCTTTGCGCACGGAATCAACTTCTTCATTCGTCTCTATTAAATTTTCTACTAAATGCGCTTGCGCTTCTGCCAAAACCTTAACAAATCTTGCGATTTAAAATCTAGCTATCAACTTATACGATGGTACCACAATAAGAGATATGCGCTTGCGCTTGCAATAGTATATGCATGGATATCGGCTGACATTAGGTCGAGGCTTGTATAAGATTCTACTCTATCTATAGAATTAAGATATATTATATGTTACCCTAGACAAAATGACTTTAAAGTACTCACCAAATGAATTAAATTCACATCTGCAATTCTGCTGGCTTTTAGCGAAAAAGTTGTTGACCGTTTCGAGAGTATATTTCCGAGAAGGATAGTAAAGGCTGATAGAAATTGCTTGGCCTCGATTTTCAATTACCAAAGACGTAGAAAATCGGAAACAAGATCCGTTTAAACTTTTATTGTGTAAAAATTGAATACTAAAATGTGACAAAAGTTAACTTTATTCCGGTGCTTGATGGTGTTCGATTATTCTATTTAAATGACAATTTCGCTAACTTTAACACACTTTCTTTTGTGGTTGCACCACCTATGAATCCAGAAGCATGAACAAATATACAACCTTCGACTCCTGATTTTTGACTCAATTCCTCGTCTCTTAATCCTCTTAATTCTTCCGGCAACCCTAATCTGAATTCAAAAGACGCTGATGTTACTGAAACAGTTGAGACTCTCCATTTTTCTGATGAGTCTTTAAATAATACAAATTTAATTGTACCTTCTGCATTATTTTCCTTTTCAATTGAGTACAAATGTTCTTTCCATGGACAAAATTGGTCCAATATTAATATTTCCCCTGATTTGTCAACATTGAATCTATCATTAAATGCCTTCTCAACTATAGATTTAGCTGGCAACCAACCATTTCCATATCCATGTAATAGATTCATGAATACAGTGCCCATCAATTCACTACTTTTCAAAAACTGTCTATCGTAATCAGCATCTGTACAGCTTTCATTCCAACTTGGATTCAATTTAGATACAATCGATGGTAAGCCAATATTCCTGTCATTGAACTTTGGCTCCACGTCCTTTGGATAATTATTGACACCATTATCATTTGCATCAATTGATTCTATAAACTCCTTATATATTTTATCATACAACAAGTCGATTTTTTTTGCATCTTGGATATTCAAAACTTCTTGAATGATATCTTTACCAAAGTGTTTGTAGACTAACCCAGCAGAAGATAATTTAGTGTGATATTTCTCATTGAATGTGGTGTTGAATTCACGCTGATGATGATCAAAGTATTTTACACCATCGTATTTCCCACTGACATCGACGACGATATCACTTTGGTCCCAGTCTTCTGGTTTTCTCGAACGTATCAACTCTGCATCTTTGTATTTGGGTAACAATCTTAACAAGTATACGGCTAATGATTCATCTGCGTGGAAAGATCCTGAGTGTGTGCATATTTTGACCATGGTGTCTAATTTTAACTTCTTTTGAGCTGACATGAAAATGTGTCTCATCGAATAAATCTGAAATTTATTTTTGTACCCGCGCAGTACGAACCAATGATGCAAACCGAAATAACAATCAATGCCAGAGAAGTTATAAACTGATGAGAAGTTTGATATTAACTTCGAGTTTGATAAAAGTCATTGCGGTATGATTCATAGCACTATATATTACACTGCAACGTCTCAATTTGTATCCAGAAAGTTTGGAGTTTCAGTAACTACCATTCTAATAAAACTCAATGTAATAATAGGTGCAACAAAATTCAACATACAACACTAGAATTGTTGAATCCAATTTTGAGACTCTCGACTAGTTTTAAAGTAGTTTGCAAATTTCAGGAAAAGAAATCCTTTCAAATGGATTCTTTTTAGAGTTATTACTTTATTATTTGATGTTTAAGCTACATTTTAGTACAAAATTGACTCATTATTATTATCATTACTATTAACACTTTACAAAGCTTTTTCACTCGAAGCGGAATCTTCCATTAAACCTTCTTCTTTGTGTTCAACACTCATCTTTCTTGCTAATTCAGCATCAGAAGCAAGTGGGATTCTTGGTTGCCATGAACCAGATCTCCATGCTGGAACTTTTTCTTCCCACATTTGACCAATTTCTTCTAATCTCTTACCTCTAGTTTCTGGGAATCCTAATAAAACATGGATAAACATGGCAAGACACATGACACCATAGATTATATAAGTTCTCCATGAAATGTTTTTGAACCCAGTTGGAGTATACATAGCAATAGCGAAATTCAAACACCAATTAGCACAAGTTGAAATAGCATTACCTCTTTGAGCGATTCTGTTGTCACCCCAAATTTCAGAACAATAAACCCAGATACCAACCCCCCAAGTACTTGCAAATGAACATACGAATAAATAACAACATGCAATAGCACCATCTGAAGCTGATTTGTGACTTTCTGGAATTCTGATATTGACTGAATCGTTACCTGAATCTGGCCATGGTACAGCATATTGACCTAAAATACCAGCCAAACCGAACTGGAAAATCAACATCATAATTGCTCCACCCATTAACAATGGTCTTCTACCAATCTTATCTAAAAAGTATAATGCTGGAACTGTACAAGCAGTGTTTAAAACGTATTGAATTGATGATGCGACTAAATTGGCATTACCTGATTTACCAGCCATTTCGAAGATATAAACAATATAATACATCATGACGTTCATACCGGTAAGTTGTTGCCAAATTTGAGCAAAGATTGCTGTCAAAGTTCTTGGTAAATATTTCTTATTGAACAAAGTTGCGTAACCAACAGATTTAGAAGCTTCTTCAACTAATAATTGATCTTTAATTTCTGAGATTTCAATTAAAACATCTGGATCTTCTCTGTTACCTTTAGCTTGAATTTTTGATACAATGAATTCAGCATCTTCCCATCTATCTTGTTTTGCTAACCAACGTGGAGATTCTGGAATAATGAAACAACCAAGGAATAAACACAAACCAGGAATGATTTGAATACCCCAAGCAATTCTGAACCCAGCAGTTCCATTGATTTTACCTAAACCATAAGATATATAAAACATGATTAATATACCTAAAGTGACAAAGAATTGAAACAATCCACCAATTAAACCTCTAATTTTTCTTGGAGCTAACTCAGCACCGTACACTGGTGCTACTGATGAACCGAAACCAACACCCAAACCTGAAATAATACGTCCAATAATCAATTGTGCTTTATTTTGGGCTGATGATTGAACAGCAGCACCAACCATCCAAAAGAATGAACATACCATAAGTGATAATCTTCTTCCAAAAGGTTCAGAAACAAATGAGGACCCTATACTACCGAAAATAGATCCCAAACTCATACTTGCTGTGATTAACCCTTGAATATCTGATGAAGGATGGTTGAAATATTTACTATAAGCATCTTGACCAACAAAGGCACTCATTGATGAAATATCAAAACCGAACATCATACCAGCAATGGTAGAAATACTGGCTATGAAGTATACATTATAAATTTTTGGTAATTTATCCAAATAAAGATTTGCTTTCAAAGCAGGACCTGAAAATATCCTTTCAATTCTTGAAGACATGATTGATGGTTTTTAAAAATTAGTAGAAAATTTAACGTCTATTTATACCTGAGTACAATCAAAGCCATTCCTTTGTAAACATAAGTTATTATGCTTTTCCCCCATAAATTTTTTTAATGTTAATGCCTGGGGAAAAACTTGATAAATTTTTAACGTGTAGCGGGTAAAAAACTAAAAATTATTACAAACGGAATAATCGCCTGCAGACAAAAAAAAGAAAAAAAATCAAATAATAACTTGTTCTTCGTATCTTGCTTAAGGTGGGGATAACCCGTAAATGAGATGCTAACCAGCCGAACTATCTTATTTGACAAAAATGGATTCGAGAACAGAATAGAAATTTTTTTATAGTTGAAATCTCATTTAGTACAATCATGAAAACACCTCATGATCTCAAAAGATCTTATTCAAGGTAAATCTAAATTCAATATTCGTCGTACATGGCTATTGTTGTTGATGCTTCGGTAGCCTTTTTAAAAATTAGTCTATTTTTGTAACTTTCATCTTTATTATGCCGGATTAACTGAGTGAAATAAAATTTTCTTGAACCTTTTTAGGAATTAGCTTTTACGCTTTTACTCTAATATCACCTTATATTCAAAGTCTTTTTTGAAAAATTAAACGTTTGAGGTGGCAATTTATTACAAATTAATGACATATAATACATCATGGCATTGAAATATTAATTAGAACTGTTTATCTTACATTTTTTCTTGGAATTAATCGTTATTCTTCTCAAGTAAACTCTACACTTTAAAATAACTCATTCTTATAATGTATTACAAATTTCTGACAATAAGATATTAACATTGAGCATTCGTAATTGTCAACTATGAAGATATTTTGAACACGAAAAATTTTGCTGCTTGGAAAAAAAAAAAGAAAAACAGAAAAATCCCCACTCCAATATATGCAGACACTTTTAATAATCCGTTCGGAATCGATGTGAGTTGCAGGGTCAAATTATCTCACGAATTGATTTTGTATTATTATGTGTAATATACAATTCTATTGTCAACAAATAAGATGCGATCTATATGTGCGTTCCCCACGGAGAAATGTTGAATACACGAGAATGATGAACAATGCTTACGATATTCATTTGCCTTTCAATTAAACCTAATTGGATATTGATGTTTAAGGTTAATTTGATTAACTGATGTTCCGAGTACCAAGAAATCGGAAAATCCTCAATATATGAAGTGAAATGATAAGTCACCGTTTTCAATTACAGACATGGTTTAGAAACATAAAAAATATTTCATAATTAGTAAAGTTCATTGTGATGATCAAGTGGTACGGTTAATTAGAAATAAACTTTGAATTAGGGTAAAGTAAAAATGTTGTTGTTCAAATGAATTGTTACTTTTCAATTTACAAGTACATCTAAAGTTTAATTTCTTTGTGAATTAAACCGATAAAACCTTGTATAGGAATATACCTAGATCTTATTTTCGGCTACGTTATTACTAAAAACCTCAAAAAAGAATTCGTTTTATTTTGTGATCTTTATGAATCTCGAGTTTTTACTAAAATTGCTAGTCGTTCGTTTGTGACATACAAAAGTATTTTTGATCCGTTGGTACCTCATCAGATTTATGATGATTTTGAAATTTTTTATTTTGCAAGAGGACTCAACAAGCATATAAATAAGGTGGTTCATAGTAGCCGTCAGGTGAACAAAATAGAGCTTATTGGACTCCTTTCTTCAATACTAACCATTTGTTACATATTTTTAATATTTCGAGATCTAACATCGACATCTCCAAACTTCTGATCATAAAACTGGCATATGTTTTGATTGTTTGCCAGAAGTATCTGTTTCATAACTCATGCTGTAAGTATAAACCAATATTGAAGTTTGTCTCTCAACAAACTCAGCATTGAGATTGATTACTCATAAAAAGAATGTATCTTACCTTCAAGAAAGAGCTTTTTTGCGTATCATCGCTTGGTTGATACCATTTCGGAGGCTATGTGACGGCATTTGATATCAAAGTAGAAGAGCTATTGTCTCAGAAATATATCAAATGTTTTTTTCTCTTTGCATATACGTTATGTATTTTTTTAGAAATTCCGTGACAAGAAGAATTTTTCCATTCCGAAGAATTTTATGATCTGACATTGAGCATTCTCTGCGTCGCGGCGGAAAATTTGAGAAACAAGGCTGACCAAAAAAAGCATTTGGACCTATAAGCTAGATCATTGAAGTCTTAATACTTTTTAAGTGTGAGCTTGATGATGCTAGAGTCAGGTGCTACGTATCTACAATTCTATTTTATGGCTTAGCTTATGTTTCTATGAAATATTTCTCGAAATTAGAAAATTTTGCAACTACCGTTACGATTCTGTCTAGGTTATCAAAATGATTTTGATGAAACACGGAGATTTCATCAAATCTCATGAATACTTACCGATCGAATTTGACTATTTATCAAGGTGATCACTTAAAATCAAGCTTGTTAAAACTGAAATTGTGAGAACACAAGTTTGTGGAGTGGTCAAATTCATATCAACGTTATCTTTTATTGAATGATTTCGCGTAATTGACATTAGACTCAATTTCAGTAGGTAATATCGAGCTAGGTTTGAAATTAACTCAGTTGAATATTATAGAGGCGATATTTTCATGAAGTTTTAGCAAAATATATATATTTTTTTTTTTTTTTTTCGTATATATTAGGGATAAAAACTAAGTAGTAGCTATATAGTAAAACCTAAGGAAACTTATTTAAAAGTATAATTTATATTTATGATTATTGGTTATTACATTGTTTGATTGTTGTGACGGACTTTGTCATGGATTATTGAAGTTGTGATGATTTAATTTTCGATCGTGTAGATGATTTGTGCGATTTGATTAGGCCTTATTGGTCTAACCAAACGACATTTCAAGATCAAAAAAACGTTTTTAAATCGTAAGCCTCAATCTGCTTCGATAGATTAATAGTAGTAAATTAATGAATTCATTGATTTTCCTTAATTTCGAATTTTAAATACAAATATCACCCAGTGCTTTCAAATTAGTCAAGCTAGCATCAAGAAATCAATAATTCAAATTTATCAGCATGTAATTGCACGCTAGTCTTGAGTTTGATCCAAAAACATTCAATGAGACGGTTTTTCACAACATAATTTGATTAAGAGTACGCCGCAACTTACTGATCAGATAACTGATCTCATGCTCAATTTCAAAATATTTGGAACATCAATATATATATTGGCTCAAAGCACTATATTTTTTAAAAAACACACTCAGGCTATTTTCATAGAAGTCTTCTGACAAACTATCGATATTATTTGATCCGCTATTTGAAGTCTATCTTATATCGTCTAATATGTTATCACCAGCGCCTATGAGTCTTTTTAGATCATATTTCGTTAATTAAATTGTGACCATTGGACATTATTTAACAAATTCAAGTATCTCTTTATTTCCATCTTTACAGAAAGACTCAAAAATATTCTACATAAATTTAGTCAATTGCTTGTACATTTTATAGATTTCATCAGGATCAAAAGCAATTGATTCGTTACCGCCTCTCTTTAGATTTTCATTAAATCAAAGCAAGTGTAAATTTCATTATTATGATCAAAACAAGTGCTATTGTCAAATGCAGCGTCATTAAAATTTAAATCTTGATTATCATGCTTACAATCTGATGTGTTACTAGAAGAATTTTTTTCTTTACGATATTCTCCTTCTAGAGTACTTGCTTCTGCTGTGCCAGTCTCTTCTCGAATATCTATTTGTGGGGTGTAAGGTTCAACATACTACGACAGGTTTAAATTTGTTCCAACATCCAGAAAGCTATTCTAAGTGGATGACCCATCATACTAATATTGCTTATTGACATCAATAGTTTTTTGCTCAATTTTTAACCAGCAGATTCGGGTTTGCCATTGATAAAACCTAGTTTTCTTTACATCCTAAATCTTTGTTTTAAAATTGATATGAGGCTTCATTTTCATGAATTAAGCCCAGTCATAACCCATACAACCCTATTTGATACACACCCTTGCACCGGTTGACAAACTGTTGATTCCAAGTATCATACTTTACCACATATCGGTCAGGTTTGACTTTCATTGCTCTGATTTTCAAATTTGATGGACAATTACTCTTTTTGACTTATTTATGGCTTTATAGTAAGCAAGAGCACTATCACATTTGAATCTGAATGTTTGATCATAATTCAAATTGGTGTAATTGTTGTATTCGCGAAAAATTTTATATAATAGTATGACCTCCTTCAGAAACATTTCTTTTAGGCATGGTAAGGTTATCTGGAGAACATGCGTCGAATATCACTTTCATCAATCTTGTATTGGCATAGCTACCAAATCAAAAAATTGAATAATTATTGGAGTATTAAAATCATTTTTTATATAACATAATACAAATTCTTTTGCAATTTCTGTGTAATTAATCTGTGAACAGCTCTTTTTTGAACTTTTTTTTGGTTGATTGTGCTGTTTCATGTCGAAATTTGATTTTAAATAATCTTCATCAGAAATTTTCTTTTCAAACGATAAATTTAAGGATGGGGACTCAAGCAAAGCTATAAAATGAGGATGAGCTCGCGACAATAGCGTTTTAATCTCAGATTTTGTTAAAAATGTTTGATCAACGGGTGTAATTGGTCATGTACTTTATATTATGGATCATCTTGAGCTTGTTTGATTAAATTTGGGACATGGTGAGCAATGAAAATTTTGACATAATTAAGTGGAAACGATATTGAAGAAAAAACAACCTTTTAATCGGTGATAGATCCACTTGAGAGTTCAATGATAAGGCTTTTGCTAATAAATTTATATCAGATCTTAACTCATGTTTTGATCCTTCCTTCACAATTTATCACTCACAATCATCGTTTTGCTGAATGTTTCAAAAATCAAGTGGAGTGGTCATGATGGACGTAATTTGTAGGATCAATTATGGCATGGGTAAAAAATTGGGGACTATGTAGTTGAAAGGCTCATATATTTTGAACCTATACTCATGTGCAAGAAAACCCGAGAATAATAAGATTTTCTATATGCATTCTATTGTTCTTAGATTTGATTATTTTGAGCATACGCGACTACAAATTAAACGCGACACAATTAAATTAGACATGCGGCGCTTATAATCTAAAATAGTCATGGCAAGATTATGAGATCTTTTTTCTCAAGGGTTTTCCACACCAACAAGCTTATAGCCATTTTGCAAAGATATACAGAACGTAGTAGCGACAGGTGATACAAGGCCTGGCAGTAATAGTAAGTATTGAGACAAAAAAGCTTATTTTGGCTTTGTTTGACAAAGTCACAATACTGTTTTGCTATTTCTCAATCTTGTCCGATTTACGATATTATAGGTCAGGATGATCATATACCATTTTTCAAGAGTTTGAGCGAGGAGGGGATATATAACTTTGATCGATGAAACATTAAGTAAAGATAATACTTTGTTTGGACGAGATAGTTGACATAAAATCATACGTGTTAGTTTTATAAGCTCACATGGGTAGGTGTTTCCTAATTTGTATAATTTGCAACCAAAATTTGAAGAACGCACGCCCAAATTGCAACATCATGCGGTTACATTTAATTTGTTTACTAAATTCAGGAACTTAAATTTTGATAGCTCGGTATATGTACGTGTTTCTAAAATGTAAGATGGTTTATTAATTTGCAAATATGAAAATCTTTATGTAACCAGAGAATGTATAATATCGATAATCATTTTTCAAGGCGACTAGATATTTCATAACAAAAGGATACTAACAGGATGCTAGCGTGGTTACATTTCGAGAGTGAATATGGATTTAAAGTAGTTGGTCATGATGTTGACAGCAATGATTAAAGTATTTAGTGATGGTTTGCTGTGCCCACGGAGTTTATCCATTTTACACTCAATACCCATGGTATTAAGATTACGGGAGCCGGATGAAATTGGTTGCTCGTTGGCATCAGAAATATAAATCGGAAACAAGTGAGATAAAAATTTTTAAGCTGCATTAACTCCTGCGATCGATTTTTTGTTTTTTTCTTATTTTTTGCGAATCCGAGCAAATTTGAATTTTTCACATGCAAATTGATATTTCATGATTTTTTGCAACCTTAAAAGTAGAAGCGATATTAGCTAGTAGTGATATTAGTTATATGTATTATTAATCTATAAAGTGTCGTAAGTCGTAAGCATTAATAAACTACGCTATTAGATGGTGTTTCCAATGCTAGTTTGTTTTGATGAACAGGTTTTGCTAAATAATCTTGTACATCCTCTTGGTATTCAATTTCATCATCAGTGTAAAATTCTTCGTCTTCTTCATCAAAGTCACTTACATATGAATTGTAAGCAGTAGTATCTGGTGGAGTATATAATTGTTGATTATTGTATGAATGATGTTCGTTTTTAAAGAAGTCACATTTAATGATTTCCTTGTATAAAGTGATTAAATCTATTCTTTCATTTGGATTCAATCTGAATATTCTGTCTAATAATCTATTGAATTGTGAAGATATTGGTAAGATTGATGACAAGATGTTGTAGTTTCTGTTTAAAATATAGTTTCTAAAAACATCATTTGAATCGTTTAATGAAGCTATTGGCCAAGGGTTTCTTGAACAAGTTATATTTATAAACAAAACACCCAATGACCATACATCACCAGATAATGTTGGGAGGTATTTGCTGTTTGAAGGATTTGAATTTGGTTTGTAAATTGTTTGAAATTGATTCATGTCGACTAAATTTTTGATTATTTTATGAGTATTGAAATTAGTAGTTCTTTCTGGTGCCATATAAAAACTGGATCCACGACATGCATTACAGCATATTATATCCGAAGACATAGCCAAACCAAAATCTATCAAAGTCAACCGTATTTCATTGTAATCTATTATTGAATTGTAATGTTGTCTTTTATAGTAAGGGTTATATTCAACCATTATATTTTCTGGCTTCAAATCACAATGATAAACGTTATTTTGATGACAATATTCAACAGCATCAATTAGTTGTAACATGGCATTTTTCATCAATAACGATTTATTATATTTATGTTTTTGAAAAATTTGCTTATCTATGATATTACCGAACAAATCACCTTGTTCATAGTAATCCATTAATATTATTATAGCAAAGTTATCCAAGTCGAAAACTTCGTGTATGGTTGTGATATTAGGATGTTTGTGAACTTTTAAATGTAAAGAAATTTCAGTTAAAAACTGGCAATCATGGCCCTGGTCTCTTATGTAGTTTAAATTTAATGAAGTAGGATTTGGTAATGTATGTTGATAAAAGTATTGACAAAATTGTTCTTGTATTATCTTTTTATTGTATGATGAATCTTTTGAGTCAACTTGTTTTACAAGTGGTTGTTTTAACACCATCTTAGCGGCAAATGTTTGTTTAGTATAGATATTTTCCACAAGGTAGATTAATCCATAAGTACCTGCACCAATTTTCTTTACAAAACGAAGTTCTTTATTGAACATGTAACCATCTAACATCATATTATTAGGTCTTTGTCTTTTATGAGATTGGTCTTTAGTTATGTATGGTTTTGGTAGTGAATGTTTAATATCAAGTAAAGGTAATATATCGAGAGTCATTTGAAAGTAGAGTGATGATAAGGAGAACAAAATAAGTTAGAAAATCCATTTGATATATATATCTAATTTTGGGTTCCAATTGATAATTTCTTGTTCCGTAGCTTTTCGGTTACAGGAAGATAAATAAAAAATAAAATAAAAAAATAAAATAAAATAAAAAATTAAAAAAAATAAAAAAATAAAAAACATACAGTGTGAAATTCAATTACTGTGATGTGAGTAATATTTACACTTGAAACGATACGATATGAATTGGAACCACAACGAGACGACTACTATTCACAGCTCAGTGAATCATTTGTCATAGCAGTCAAGATACTACGAGAAGACATTCTCTCGTTAACCAAGAATCGATACCACATTTTAATCCGTGTTACTCCTGATATCTGTCAAGGATCAATTACAACCTTGGGTTGATGGTGTGATAATTGTGTGCAATGGAATTCAGAGATCAGCTCACACCTAAACAAGCACCAGGTATTTATTATTTTTCTGGCGCCATTGGTCACGAGCTTAGCGTAGTAGGGAAAAAAGAAAAAAGGTCCCTTGCCACCTGAGTCAACGAAAACAATAGAAATATCCTAAACAATCCGATGATTTGTTTCTTCTTCGTTTGTATTAAGATTTTTACGGTGCTGCATCTCTCTTACAATTGGCTTACTTAAGCTAAGATCTCTTCTGAAATACTTTTTGCATGTGATTTATCTCACTTGATGTTGCTCAATCCTACACATAACTATTTGAAGATATTTCACATGATATACAAACCACTAAATAGCGATTCAAGTTGACACATTCATCTAATCGGATTAATTAAATAAATATTGGATCAGGTCTTTTTCTTCATTTGCTAATTATAGCAATATCATTCGATTCATGTGATTGAATATTTCGTTACTCCAATTTCAAATTTTAATTACTCATTATTTAGATGCAATTCACATCTTCTTGCTTCTACCTTCTTCTCTCTTGTGACCTTTGATTACACATTTCGTTTCCACTGCTACTTTTCTGGTGGTAGTTCTATTAATTGCAATTCTAGGTTTGAAATTATTTTTTTCTACTTCTTTCGGAAGATCTATTTTTGCCATTGTGCATAATATCCTAGACTTGCATTAAAACCGCCCACACATTATACCATCTCTAGAAAAGTTTATATGGTATGATAATTTTCCCCTGACCTTATTCTAGACAGGTGTTGGAATGTTACTCAACCCCTCCAGGGCTATGGGCCGCACATTAATAGATAAGATTAAAATTTTATACGATTAAATCAGGTGTCAACTAAACATTCTACTATGAAAATCACATGCATTGTTGTCTTTTATACAAAATTTATTATTGAAGATCCTGTTGCAGGCTTACTTACTATGATAGCTTCGTTTAACTCTTGAGTACTGATTTTAGGAAATTTTACCTTGTAATATTGATTCTTAAATGAGGCCAACAAATGGTCTAATTGATCGGTTGTTGTTAAATGTACCAAAGATCCTCCCCAACCGGCTCCTGTGATTCTACTTCCGTAACCACCATTTTTTAATGCTATTTGACAAAGATTATCTAATTCTTGATTTGAATTTTCACATAATTTAGATAAATCATCTTGACTTTGATTTAGTAAGCTACCAAACGATTTCAAAAAATCATTTTCATTTGCAATTGGCGATTTCAAAAGTTTTAATGTTTTCAACACCCTTAGACTTTCCTGATACACATGTTTCGATCTTTGGTATAATTTAAGTTTTTCAAATTTCACTGGAAATTTCGCCAAGTACTTTGTTTTGAATTCTTCAACTGATATTCCCAATTCTTGAGAAGCTTCTTCAATAGTGTAGCCTCGTGGGTTTAATAATTCCTCAACGAGATTTATCATTTTGGATAAATATTCAATCCCTGTTTCAATATCATCATTCCATTCACCGCATTTGCTCTCCATTACACTTCTCAAACTTGCAGTGCCAAGGTTTGAATTTTTTGCAACATTAACCAAGTCTAGCTTCCTAGCCAAGACATCGGCACCGATTGCCATTTCAACAACCCTTAGATTGTAATGTATAGGCGCAGTCTCTGCCTTGTTTGATACTTGTAGACTGTTGGTGATTACAAATACTAAATTTTTAACTGGGAATTCAAATGGTGTACCTTTGATTTCAGGCTTGAATTGAACTAATAATGCTTTACCTGCTTCACCATATATGCTTGCGCATTGATCCATACCACCATTGTTCAAACCAACGTAATGTTCGGAAACAACTGTAATTCTAGTCAAATCTGATTTTGAAATGTGTTTGATACCATTGGCATACAAGATTGATAACGTGGTGGCTACGCAAAATGCAGCTGATGATGATAATCCACCGCCGGTGGGTACGTTCCCATCAAAGGTGACATTCATACCTTTGAGCGCACCGTGGAGTAAATTATTCTCCAACATGTATTTATGAGCCACGATCAACCCACATTTGAAATAACTCGCCCAGGTAATGTTATCATCCATTCTGACCACCTCGTTTGACAATTTGATTGTTTGTTTTGAAAAGTTGGCATTGGTGTTGGTGATGACTATTTCATCGGTATCATTCAATCCCACTGCAGCAACGACGTCGACATCAATTGCCATGGGCAACACGGGGAAGAAGTTGTAATCAATGTGGTCGCCAATGATGTTGACCCTGCCTGGAGATCTAGCATAGAAATCTATATCACAGGCGAAGAATTTTTTAAACTCTGTCGAAATTTGCCCATATCTGGATTCCTGAGCCTCGGGATGGGAATAACAGAGAAAATTATTGAAGATAGGTACCGTCGACATGTTGGATGAAAATATTTTTAAATGTTTTACATGTATATTTATATCGGAGGTGCCCCAGAAGAACATCCGTTTGCGATTTCAAATTTTTCAGACAAAAAGTAAGAAAATGCAACGTTGTATTCAGTTTCTCCATAGTTAATAAAATGTCGGCGTCAGGCTATCCTCTGCCAAGAGATTAATTTTTCCGACGAAAATAAAGTTGATCACCTGTTGATGTCAGGTTTGTGGAGTGCAAAACCTGTCTGCATTCAGATCTATTGCAACGTTGCAATTGTTGGATGAAATTTCAAATGTATATAAACATACAAAATCCTATACTTTGAATTATGTAAAGAAATGTCTCAAGAAGAAACGTCTTATATTTTAGTTACTGGTGGTGCTGGTTATATTGGTTCTCACACCGTTATTGAATTAATTAACAATGGGTATAAAGTTGTGATTGTTGATAACTTGACAAACTCATCCTACGATGCAGTTGCTAGAATTGAGTTTATTGTTAAACAACACGTACCTTTTTTCAACTTAGATATCAAAGATGCTTCCTTAGATGAGATTTTCAAAAAATTTAAGATTTCAGGTGTGATTCATTTTGCTGCTTTGAAAGCTGTTGGCGAGTCAACCAAGATTCCATTAGAATACTTTGACAACAACGTCAATGGTACCATCAACTTATTAAAAGTGTGTAAACAGAATCTGGTTAAAACCATCGTCTTTTCATCAAGTGCTACTGTATATGGTGACGTGACAAGATTCGGTGATGATAGATACATTCCAATCCCTGAGGAATGTCCAATGGATCCAACCAACCCTTACGGGAAGACCAAATACATGATTGAACAAATTCTACAAGATATTCAAACTAGTGATGAGGAGTGGAAGGTTGCTATATTGAGATACTTCAACCCAATCGGGGCCCATCCATCAGGGTTATTAGGTGAAGACCCGTTAGGCATTCCAAATAACTTATTGCCTTATTTAGCACAAGTTGCAATTGGAAGAAGAGAGAAATTATCCATTTTTGGTGACGATTATAATAGCCATGACGGTACACCAATCAGAGATTACATCCATGTGGTTGATTTGGCAAAAGGTCACATTGCTGCATTGAATTATTTACACAATTTGAACAATGGTTTATACCGTGAGTGGAACTTGGGTACAGGTAAGGGATCAACGGTGTTTGATGTTTATCATGCATTCTGTAAAGCCGTGGGTAGAGAGTTGCCTTATGAAGTTGTTGGAAGAAGAGCAGGTGATGTATTAGATTTGACCGCAAAGGCAACAAGAGCAAACCAAGAGTTGAAATGGAAAGCAGAATTGAATATCGAACAAGCTTGTCGAGATTTATGGACATGGACAACTCAAAATCCATCTGGGTTCAATATCAACGGTTATAAGTGGAAAAAATTTGGTGATGAATTACAAGATAGACTTCACTGTTTTGAACTCGACGATTTTAAAGTGAATTTGATAAATCGTGGTGCTACAATACAAAATATACAAATTGGGGATCAATTATTAGTCTGTGGATTTGATAACGCTGCAGCTTACAAAGCTTCAAATAACCCATACTTTGGAACCACCGTTGGAAGAGTTGCCAACAGAATTGATCAAGGCAAATTCAAATTGAATGGGGAAACTTTCGCGTTGACTAAAAACGAAAATGGTAATACATTACATTCTGGGTTCAATGGTTTTGACAAACAGAATTTCTTTGGACCGGTCGTCAAACACCAAGGTGATAAATTTGAAATTGAGTTTAAATTAGTTGATAAAGACGGTAACGATGGGTTCCCAGGAGATTTAGAAACGTTGGTCTTGTACATTATTGAGAAAAATTCATTATCCATTGAATATGAGTCTAGATTGCTCACTGGTGATGCTACAGTTATAAATTTGTCAAACCATACATATTTCAACATTTCGAACAATGAAACTATAGACGACACTGAGTTTACTTTATCAAGTGATAAAACTTTGGAAGTTGATTCAAACTTGATTCCAACTGGGCAATTCCTGACCCAACAAAACTCATTCAAATTAACAAGTGATAAGTCCTATGATAACTGTTTTGTTGTTTCTGAGAATAATCAAATAGATACAAGATCAAACAAGCTAACGGAAATAGTTAAAGCCACACATCAAAACTCTAAAGTTAAATTGGTTGTATCCTCAACAGAGCCTGCTTTTCAATTCTACACTGGTGATTATATAGACACTGAATGGTTTTCCAAGAGAAGCGGATTCTGTGTGGAACCCGGTAGATTCATCAATGCCATCAATAACCCATCTTGGTCAAAACAAGTAATCTTGAACAAAGGCGAAGTTTACGGGTCCAAAATTAAATACGAGTTCCTTTAATGCATATGACGTAACAATGCTACTCTCTTCTCGGCGATTCAATGACGTCTTGGGGTAAAAAAATTAGCCTCGTTAATTTTGTTTCACCTTTTGTGTTAAATTATCAAAAGAATGACTTGTAACTAAACCCTGTGGATATATACATCGGATTTGTCTTGGTACTTGTCTATCAATCATGGTTACGTATAACTTGGTCAACTCTAATCATAAATATGCTCGGAAAATCATAAGTACAAGTAGCTTTATAATCACTTTATCCGATTTGGGTCTACAATTTTGGAAAAATGATATACACGATATAAAACTAGTAAAGACGATTTCAGCAGGTAAATTTCCTTCCAAAATCAAAGCTATTGAAAAAAGTTTTAATGGTAGAATTCTTACCCTCATTGCAATTGCAAGTTATCATGATTTTCATTTCAAATATTATTTAGACGACGATGTTGAAAATATTCAAGATACCACAATTATTGGCTTTGATAATCGAGTGTATTCAAACATTAATAATTTCGAGCTTTATCATTTTGATTGTACTTATTTGATACTTTCATTACAAAAATCAAATTCAGTGAGCTCGTTACAAATACTACATGAAGATGACAAGATCAAAATTTTTGTTCAAGAGTTGTATTGTATCGCTGACACAAGCGAATTCCCAAGAGTTTTCGCCACGGGAGTTGATGCTCTAGTGATTGGGAATCATGAAGGAACGATCACAGTTTACAATGCCGAATCTGGTGAGATATTATATACAAAATCTCTTGAGGTGGCTGGACATTCAAGGTTCACCATCCAGGATCTAGCAATATCAAACAACATCTTAGCTGTGGGGTTTGATGCTTTGGATCATCAACTTCAAGGTAAATCTTTTGTTCAATTATATAATATTCAAACTGGAGAATTGCAACACAAATTACTCGTCAATGGAACCACTCACAACAGCTGGTTACAGCAAATCTCATTCAATCCACAAGGTCTGTACGTTGCAACCAGTGGTATGGATGGTTATCTACATTTATGGGATGTTGTTCAAGGCGACTTGATATTCTCAATCAAGATGGAAAATATACCTGGTCATAACTTCAAGTATAAAACGATGTTGAACAAAAGTATATTCTCATTTGTAAAGCACAATGGACTATGCGTTGTATGTGGAACCGAAAGTATCAGATGGTTTGAAATAGTTAATTGATAAATATATTTTTTCTCTACAATTCAACTGATGAAAGTATATTCGTTACTCGTACTAAATAAAGCCGGTGGGTTGATATACCAAAATGAAGTGAATCCTGGGTTGAGTAAACTTTCGGCAAATGATTACCTAGTGCTAGCTGGAACATTACATGGTGTGCATGCTATTGGTTCAAAACTATCGTCAACCATTTCTAATCAAAAATCAAATACAGAAAAAATGAACAGTCTACAAAATTCAGCAATACTATCATCAGGCAAAGCTTCAAATCCAAACAGTAATAAGTCTGGAATTCAAAGCATAGAAACTGATTTTTTCCATTTATATCTTTTTCAAACCGTGTCAGGATTGAAATTCATCATTATAACATCTAGTGATTGTGAGAGTTATGAATCTGTGAATGAATATTTTAGAAAGTTATATATACTTTACTCAGATTATGTCATGAAGGATCCGTTTTATTCATTAGATATGCCAATTAAATCAGTCATGTTTGATAAAAAGATAAAAGAACTATTCTAGTGTATATTTATATAAATTGAGACCTTCAAGTAACGAAATCTTGGGTTTCCAACCTAACAGTTTAATCTTTTCACAAGATATCGAATAATTCAAATCGTTATAATTTCTATCTTGTACATATTCTATTTGATACTGTTTGTCAAATACTTTACCAATTAATTGAACTAATGAATTATTGTCAATTGGTTTATCGTTGCCAACGTTATAGATTTTCCCACTTGTTTGATCTTTGGAATGCCATAGTAAATCTATAGCATCTAGTAAATCGAGGATGTACAAATAACTTCGTTTGTTCTCACCATTTCCATGGATTGGAATTGATTCACCCTGTGATAAACATTTTATAACTAAAGGTATGATCTTTTCAGGATATTGCATGGGACCGTACACGTTATTAGGTCGAACGATTGTAATTGACAATTTGTAAGAATATATGTATGAATTGATGATCAAATCTATAGCTGCTTTGGTTGCAGAATAAGGATTGGTGGGGTTTAATGACGATTCTTCATCGTTGCTTCCAAATTTATCACCGTAAACCTCATCAGTAGAGATATGAATCATATGATCAACTTGATGAGACAACTTTCTGTAAGTTTCTAACAAATTTTGCACACCAACAATGTTATTTCTAGTGAAATCCATCGGGTCGATGAAAGATTTATCAACACATGATTCGGCCGCAAAGTTGATAATCTCAGTTACATAATACTGTTTGAAAATTTCTACCAATTTTGACTCACCAATATTGAGCTGGATGAACATAAAGTTTGGTAATTTCTGCAACGACTTGATGTTTTCGAAATTACTAGCATAGTTCAATTTATCAACACAAATGAAGTAATAATTTGTATGCTTTTTAGTAAACTCATTCAAAAAGTTGCTGCCAATAAAGCCAGCACCACCAGCAACCAATACCGTCCTTTGATAAACTGTCATTGGATTAGCTCAAAATTTAATCTATTTTTTCAAATCAAATATCTAGGAACAAAAATGTAACGTTGTATTGTTTTTCATGACCGATCTTTGCGTGTCAGGTGATGGTGGGGGAGATGCGTAATTAATCTATGTCTTTGTGTTAGCAACGTTTTACAAAACTGCAACGTTACATTCCAAATTGCAATACAAATTGAAAAAAAATGTCTGCATACCTCACTCGAGCATAAATCATCTGGAAAATCTTCCACATCTTATGGAAAAATTCACCTCGTTGTTTACCACTCTGTTTCTGTTTATAAATTAGCTCATTGATGTCAATAAATCATCTTTTGAATCCAATAACTTCAACTCCCACATACATCAAAATGACTCAGCAATTTGATTTCACCAATCACTCTCATAGAAGATTGAATCCATTGACCAACACTTATGTGTTATGTTCACCTCATAGAGCTAAGAGACCATGGCAAGGCGCTAAGGAAGAGATAAAGAAAATTAAATTGCCCGAATATGACCCGAAATGTTATCTATGCCCCGGGAATATTAGAGCTACCGGCGATGTGAATCCAAAATATCAAACCACATACATATTCCCCAACGATTATCCAGCTGTAAAGTTAGATCAACCAGATTATAAAAACGAAGATGCTTCAAATGATTTAAAAACGAAATTATTCAAGACCCAAGGTGTAAAAGGGAAATGTTTTGTTATATGTTTTTCTCCAAAACATAATTTGACATTACCATTGATGAATAAAATAGAATTAACTCAAGTCGTGAATACTTGGCAAAAGTTGTACAATGATTTGTATAAAGAAAGTAAAGAAGGTGCTCCTTTCAAGTATTTACAAATATTCGAGAATAAAGGATTTGCCATGGGTTGTTCAAACCCTCATCCTCATGGTCAAGCCTGGTGTTTGGATACTATACCAACTGAAGTTAACGATGAATTAATCAATATGACGGAATATTATAATAAAAATAATTCACATTTGTTAGGTGATTATGTTAAATTGGAAATGCAAGAAAAGGAAAGAATAGTAGTGGAAAATGATTCATTCTTGGTAGTGGTTCCATATTGGGCTTTGTGGCCATTTGAAACTTTACTTTTATCAAAAGAACATTTACATTCTCTTGATGAATTTAATGAAAAGCATAAACAAGATTTAGCATCGATATTGAAAAAATTAACAACCAAATATGATAATCTTTTTAATACATCGTTTCCATACTCTATGGGTATTCATCAAGCTCCATTTGAGTGTTCTAAAGAACATCATGATAATTCATGGTTCCATATGCATTTTTATCCACCATTGTTGAGATCAGCTACGGTAAGAAAATTTTGTGTTGGTTTTGAAATGTTGGGAGAAGCTCAAAGAGATTTGACCAGTGAACAAGCCGCTGCAAGGTTGCAAGAATTAGATGGTGATGTGCATTACATGAATATATAATTAGTAAATTTTGCATCAATTGTATTTTTTTTTTCTTTGCAACATCTCATCATGACAAAAGAAACAAAACCACCATTAGATTCAAGAATAGGGAAAGACAGTCCTTTTGCCTTTGGACAGAGATACCTCACGGAAGGCAGTGACGTTTTTGATCATAACGCATGGGATCATGTTGAATGGGGAGAAGAACAAATAGAACAAGCAAAGACTATGATCTCTAAACAGTATGATCATCCAGTTAGAGATTTTGACAAACAATTATACAATGCTAAACCAGAAAAGTACTGGGATATCTTCTATAAGCACAACAAAGAAAACTTTTTTAAAGATCGTATGTGGCTACAGATAGAGTTCCCATCTTTATATGAAGTAACTTCAAAAGATTATTCCAAGCCAGTTACGATATTCGAAATAGGATGTGGAGCAGGTAATACTTTTTTCCCCATATTACAACAGAACCAAAATAAAGATCTCAGGATATTTGGCTGTGATTATTCAAAAGTTGCAGTTGATTTGGTTAAATCAAATGACGTATTCAAAGAAAACCAAGGTATAGCATATTCAAGTGTTTGGGATCTAGCTAATCCTGAAGGGACATTACCAGAAGATATGGAAGAGAATTCAGTGGATATAATAATAATGGTTTTCGTGTTTTCTGCGTTGCATCCAAATCAATGGGATCAAGCAATAACAAATTTATCAAAAATCTTAAAACCAGGTGGTCAAATATTATTCAGAGATTATGGAAGATATGATTTAGCTCAAGTGAGGTTTAAAAAGAATCGATTATTGGAGGATAATTTTTATATAAGAGGTGACGGTACAAGGGTATATTTTTTCACAGAAGATGAATTAAGAGAAATCTTTACCAAAAAATTTAAAGAAGAAAAGTTAGCAACTGATAGACGATTACTAGTCAATAGAAAAAGACAATTAAAAATGTATAGAAATTGGCTACAAGCTGTATTTAAATTAGAGGATAATTAAATTTATGTATAGAAAATTATCTAAATGTTTGAAAATCTTCCAAATTTCTACTAATCTCTCATCAATCATTGATTTACAGTCAATTCCATGAATGAAAGGATGTGTGATGTTGTATAATTCAGGTACGTTCTCTTTTAAAATCTCTGATAAAGTTTCATTTCTAATTGGCAATTGTAAAATATTGTCTGTTCCAGGTATATAAATCTTAACAGGGACTTTTTCTGTAGCTTTAATGATTTTTTTGTGAATGGTGTTATACTCGCTTAGATTTCTTGTCACTATCGATTTCCACAATAATTTAGTATTCGATTCACTTAGGGTCATTATTAATTTGGAAGATCCATTTAGCACGTAACATGTTTGTTTTAACTGATTAAGAATCACTTGGTATAGTTCTTTCTCATAAATCACACCTTCAGAAGTCATTGTGAAAGGTATAATGTGATCTGAAGGATAGTTTCCATCAATTTTCAACTTCAACACCCACGCATTCTCATCTTTATTCAATCTTTTAACAATACTAGGTAAATATAAATTATCATATAACACCCCTACTGGTAAGTTCCATTTTATGGGAACATCCTCGTACTCTAACCATATTGGGTTTTCAATTGGTACAAACCTGGAATAATAATCAACAATATGTTGATAATGTAACGGCAAATATGAAATTCGATTTATGCAGAACAAATACTCGATAACTTTAGACTCGACTGAAAGAGTAATCTTAATATTGATTGATCCATTCCATAGCTTTTTTTTGATCTCATTTGCATCAGAGTTCGTATTTTGCATAGATTTCAGCAACCAGCCATTAACTTTTTTTTTCTAGCGCCAGCCATATCATATTATATAACAATGCACAATTCTTAGTTTTCAAATAGCAGATGAAGAAGAATAGATACAAGCGTCTTCTATCATCAATTGATTTACCACCACCTATACCTGCGTTGGGCTCAATTGATGTAGCACATGCTGTGGATACGTTCAAACCAGTAAAGTTTGAATTGAATGATTTACCAGACAAATTACCTATTTTCAACAAGAATGGGAGGTTTAGAAGGTTTATCAAAAGAAATGGTAACAGATGTGTGAGTGCTCCTGCTATAATGAATCAAGTGTTGAAAAAAGAAAGAATATCATCATTTTGTGATAAACCATTGCCAGAGATCAAAGCTGAGCCAATTACATACCTTACACCGAAGCATATTATCATAGATGAAGATGATCCAATCATTGACATTTCTCCTGTGAACTCTATATCATCGAATTCAATCTTATCAAAAAAAGATATTGATTTTCAAGAAATCAACGATTCACCAACAAGTTTCACGGATTCTAGTTTCCAAGACAGTTTATTTTCAGATCAAGAAAACTCATCGATTGAAGAGCTCCCGGAAATTGAAAATCAACATTCAGCTATTAAATGTGAAATTCCCAAAGATGGAATTGAAATGAAGAAAATCAAAGATTTACCACAGAAACTACCAAAAGTTCGAAGGTCTAAAAACTTCTGTCTAGATACTCCAAAGACTTATGTCGAAAGTAGGTTCCCCATCAACATCCAACCAAGATCGTGTTCTGATCAAGCAAAATTGCAACCTAAGCAACCTTTTAAAAGATCAGGGTCCGATATGGGACTGCAACAGTTGCCATTGCAAACTAGTAGAAAGTCTCTACCTCCACTACCGAATGAAAGGAAAAATAGGTTTCATAGATTAACTACATAGTTACAACTTCACAATCAACTCATCGTTCTTATACCTCTTGATCAATTCCTCGATATCATATTTTTTTGCAATCTCTTCATTAATGAATCTACCTCCCAAATAATGTTTACCATCGGGATTTCTTTCTACATAAATCTTTCCACAGGGTTTAGGAGCTGTTAAGCTGATCAACATCGAAGGATTGATGTTTGAATCCATAGGGCCTTGGTCTACGTCCCAACCACTTGGTATATCTATGGATACAATAGGTGGTACTTTGTTAGCACATAAATATTCAATAACCTCTTTAAATGGTTCTCTCATTGGCGGTTTAAATGAAAATCCAAACAATCCATCTAAGATAATATCTGATTTTACACAACGTTTTTTGAATTCTTCCACCGACTCAATTTCGTCAATTTTCAACTGTTTCAACTGATTTGTTAAATTTATGTACAATTGATTTTTGGTAGACTTTTTAGGGTAGAATAAAATTGGCTTATAGTTCCAAAGTTTCAAATGTCTTGCAGCTACTAAAGCATCGCCACCATTATTTCCAGGGCCACATAATATTAGACAATTTGAATACTTTGTTGGAGGATACTCTTTATATATTGCCTTTGCAACTGCCAATCCTGCCAACTCCATCAATTGATCAATAGAAAAGCAACCGCTCGACATCAACTCTTGATCCAATAAGCTAGCGCTTGCAGCTGATAATGTTTTAAACATGATTAACCTGGGGAAAGGGAGTGAAAAAAAGAATTTAAATCATGATCTAGCAAACACCTGACAAAGAAATTTGGTGAAATCGTTATAGATTCACCATTAATAAGTTATGTTGAAGTTGAGGAATAAATAAAGATTACAGTTGTTTCTTCCCTTTGTATCGTTTGAACAAAGAAAGTATAAACCTGGCAAGTACCGTGTCGTAGTGTATATAATTATCGCCATAACAAAATAAAAACAAGCTGGAAAAATTTATTTATTTGATCAATTGATTATCAACTACAACCATCACCATCTTTAGCTTCTTAAAGTTTGTTAATTTCATATCTACTTTAGATTGGCTACAACTATAATAGAAACATAAGTCAATAACATCTTTCTTATTTTTACTTTTTTATGGATCAACTGTATACATATGAATCACCTTCATTAGCTGGTGGTGAATTTACCAATGGCCATTCTCATTCACCAATCATAAACTACCGAAAAGATGCCAAAAAAGGAGTCAAGTTTACCTTTATGGTTGTGGGAGAGCTGGGTACAGGAAAAACAACTTTTGTCAATAGTTTACTTAACAAGAAGATTTTGAATCATCGTTATGAAAATGCATCAATTTTAAATGGAGGTGAAACTAAAGTATTAACTTTTACTTCTTCAAAATCGGTTGCTTTACCAAACACTTCTATGTTGACAAGAAATGAGTTCAACCCTAGAACTATAAATGAAGAACCAGGTATAGCGTTGACAGAAACTAACATTGAAATTGTTGACGATGATAATATGAAGATTTTATTAAATATTATAGATACTCCTGGTTTTGGAGAAAATTTAAACAATGAATTATGTTTTATTGAGATTGAAAATTATTTAAAACAACAATTTGATTTGGTTTTGGCTGAAGAAACAAGAATCAAAAGAAACCCAAGATTTATCGACACTAGAGTTCATGTGATGTTATATTTTATAACTCCAACAGGTCACGGATTACGAGAAATTGATATACAATGTATGAAGAGATTATCGAAATATGTAAACATAATACCAATTATAAGCAAAGCTGATTCATTCACTAAACAAGAATTATTATATTTTAAACAACAAATTAGATTTGATATTGAGAAGTTCAATGTACCTATTTTTCAATTTGATAATTTTTTAAATGAATATGATGAAAATGAAGATCGTGATTTGATTGAAGAATGTCAATTTTTAGCAAGTTTACAACCATTTGCAATTATCACATCCGAAGACTCTTATCAAATTTCAGATGAATTTGGAAAGGCAAAAACCATAAAAGCAAGACAATACCCATGGGGTTTAGTTGATATTAATGATCGACAAATTAGTGATTTTCCAATATTAAAGAATGTATTGTTGGGTACACATTTACAAGATTTGAAAGATTTGACTCATGATTTCTTGTATGAAACTTATAGAACAGAAAGGTTGACTAAAGTTACCGGTGGGTCGAAAAATGATCATTTTGAGGATGAAGAATATGAAGAAGATCTGGAATTTCATGACACCGTTGAACATCACAATGAAGCTAAAAGTAACATGAAGGATATACCCTCTTTGAGTAATTTGGCTCAATTGACAGACGCAAACCAAACAAATGATAACCATTCAATAACATCAACAAGTTCATCGTTTAAAAAATCAACCTCAATGTTGATTGATGATTCGAAACAGCTTTCTTCAACATCGTCACCTAAATTGAAAAATACTGCTTCTTTCACATCTACATCTTCAACAATATCGTTTGAAGGCACAGAAAGGGCTCCAAATAATAACGCTTTCAAAAGATTATCCATCGGACCACAAAGAAACCAATTACGTCAAATTTCAGAAACTGTACCTTATGTTTTAAGACATGAAAGAATATTGGAAAGACAACAAAAATTGGAAGAAATGGAAATGGCAAGTGCAAAAGAATTGGCAAATAGAGCTGCATTGTTGGAAAAGAAAGCCGCCGAATTAAAAGCAAAAGAAAGAGCATTGATGAAGCAATTGGAATTAGCAAAAAAGAGAAATGAATCAACAGGATCATCCCCAAATGTAACTTCAAATTACGAAGAGAAAAATGTAGAAGAAATTATTGATGATGATTCTTATGAGGCCAATCCAAGATTGATACAAAAGGATGAGACTTTAACTGACTTGCATTCGATTGTAAGTAACCATAATCATCTGAATATCCCTCAACAACAACCGCGTTAAATATTGATGTATAGTTTAAAAGACATATTATGTTTATTTTAGCAGGTAGTGTAAACAAGGCCAAATTAATTCTTAATTTTTCTTTTTCTTCTATTATTGTTTTGTCGGTAAATACCATTGCTTACGTAGTGACAACCACACGTAAAAAAAGAGAGTGTAATATTATTTTATAGAGGGAAAAAAAAATTTATTGAATCAATTCAAATTAAGTAGTTGATAAGTACTTTCATTTGTTTGATAAGATTTTAGTTTCAATTATAGCTCTAGGATACACGAAGTTGTTAGCATGGATAACATCCTTAGATTATTGGAAAATGCCATTTTAAGTCGTGATCCAAATGAAAGAACCCAGGCAGAACTTCAATTAAATGAAGCAGCAAATAATCATTTTCAACAATATATACAATTGTTAATTGAAGCTTTACTCAATAATGAGGCCTTATTGGAAGTTAGAATGTTGGCCGGGATAGGAGTGAAGAATCAATTAACATCTAAAGAACCCAAGACTAGAATACAACAACAAGAAAGATGGTTAAAATTAAATCCAGATACGAAAAACAAAATTAAACAGCAATCATTACAAGGTTTGAATATAGAAATTGATAAAATTTCAAGAACTGCTGCTCAAGTTGTTGCTGCAATTGCAGATATTGAATTACCAAGAAATGAATGGACTGAATTAATACCAATAATTATACAAAATACAAAACCAGAAAACCCAGAATATTTGAAAAAATCAAGTTTATTAACAATTGGTTATATCTGTGAAAGCAGTGACCCAAACAATCCTAATATTTTATCGCAAGCAAGTGGTATTTTGATTGCTATAGTTCAAGGTGTTCAATCTAATGAACCATCAATTTCAGTAAGATTAACTGCATTGAATGCTTTGGTAAACTCTTTAGAATTTATTAAATTTAATTTTGAAACTGAAGGTGAAAGAAACTATATTATGCAAGTTGTTTGTGAAGCTACTCAATCCAATAATTCCGAATTACAAGCAAGCGCATTTGGTTGTTTAGCAAGAATTATGTCATTATATTATAGATTCATGTCATTATACATGGAAAAGGCACTTTATGGATTAACAGTTTCAGGTATGCAACTGAATGATGAAAAAGTTTCATGTATGGCTGTGGAATTTTGGTCAACTGTTTGTGAAGAAGAATTAGAAATAGCTTTACAAAGACAAGAATTGGGTTTAGATCCATTACAAGCTAGTCAACAACCTGAATTACTAAGTTATAATTTTGCTTTAGTTGCATCTACTGAAGTATTACCAACATTATTGACTTTATTAACTAGACAAAATGAAGACCCCGAAGATGACGATTGGTCAGTTGCCATGGCAGCTGGTGCATGTTTACAATTATTTGCTCAAAATATTGGTAATTATGTTGTTGATCCAACCATTCAATTTGTTGGAGCAAATATCAACAACTATGAAAATGAACAAAGCTGGCATCAAAGAGAAGCTGCAGTTATGGCATTTGGATCTATTTTGGATGGACCAGATCAAGATCAATTAAAGTCCATCATAAATCAAGCTCTACCACCAATTTTGAATTTAATTAAAGACAAAAATTTACAAGTTAAAGAAACAGTTGCATGGTGTCTTGGAAGAATAGCCGATATGGTTGTTGATGCTATATTAGTAGATAATCAGTTACCTTTATTATTAGAAGCTTTAGTACAGGGTTTACAAGATCATCCTAAAGTTTCTACAAATTGTTGTTGGACTTTAATTAATTTAATCGAACAATTATGTGCCAATCCAAATGAAGAATCAAATATAATGTCACCTTATTATCAAACAATTATACCTATTTTGATTACAATAAGTAATAGATCAGATAATGAATATAGTAGTAGAGCTTCAGCTTATGAAACTTTATCGACATTTGTAACGTATAGTGCTTATGATACAATGCCAATTGTTCAAAACATAGCAACTGAGGTATTATCAAGGTTGGAATCAACAATACTTTTACAATCTCAAGTTGTGTCTGTGGAAGATAAAGGTAATTTAGAAGAATTACAAGTCAATATTTTATCTTTGTTAACTAATGTCATTAGAAAGTTGGATGGCGAAGTTATTATGGCTGCTGACAATTTAATGGATAGATTTATAAAATTATTAGAAAGTCAAGAATCAAATTCAATCATCGATGAAGACATTTACATAGCAATATCTGCATTATCTGGAGCTATTGGTAATCAATTTTTGAAATATATGCAAGTCTTTGTTCCATATTTGACTAAAGCTTTGGAAAATGTTGAATCTCCCGCATGTTTAACTGCAATTGGATTAGTAGCCGATTTATCTCAATCTTTGGGTATAAATATTTTACAATATCTTGAAGGGTTGATGTTAATTTTAGGTAATACTTTGAATATGCCAAATGTGAGAAAAGAATTGAAACCAGCAATAGTATCATGTTTTGGTGATATAGCAGCAGCAATAGGACCAAATTTCAAACAATATTTAGAATATGTTTTGAAAATTTGTACTGAAGCTTCAATGATTGATGTACAAGATCCTACATTAGAATCTTTGGATTATGTTTTCAAAGTAAGAGAATCAGTTTTGGATTGTTTTGTTGGTATTGTAGGAGGATTTTCTTCTGAAGCTGATGAATTATATCCAGTTGTTGGTAATATTTTACAATATGTTGAAAGGGTAGCCAACGATGCAAACATGTCTACAACAGAATCAGTTGCAAGATCAGCAACAGGATTGATTGGTGACATAGCTGCAATGTATCCTCAAGGTCAATTCAAGAAATACTTTGATAATGATGGTATTACAGATTTCATCAAAAGAACAAGGTCGAATCCATTGTTTGATGAAAAAACAAAAGATGCAGCAAGATGGGCAAGAGATCAACAAAAAAGGCAGCAACAACTTCCTGATGCAATGGGATAACCTCAATTATTGGATTCATTGTAATTGTCATGTTTCAAAATTTCCTTTGAAATCTTTCACCTCTAACGAACTTTTTATTAATGTCCTCTCACCTTAAATTATTCTAATAAATATATACATTCACATCGATAATCTTTTTTCTACTGTTTTGTTTTGTATTTTTTTTCTCACTCATTTTTGGTTGTGAAAACCTAGATGACACAAGTGAACTATAATCCTATTCCTTTTGATCACACGTATATTTTGTATGATCCTAATGATGTTCTTTCTGTGATATCTGTTCAATTCTCATTGTTGCCAATTTATATCATGGTTTTTTACACCTCGTGGTTTTTGATAACTCATGAGATAGAACCAGTGATTGTTGTGGGAGGACATTTGATCAATGAGATTATTAATAAATTAATTAAACATATGATTAAGCATCCAAGACCTGAATTTCACAAAGATTTTGGGGTGGGGTCTTATTCCTTAACATATGGTATGCCATCGGCTCATTCACAGTTTATGGGATTTTTCATCGGTTACTTTATATGTGTTCTTGGGTTTAAAGTTCCAAGTTTGAAGAAATGGCAAAAGTGGATTGGAAGCACGGTATTGATCTTAGCAATGGTTGGGGTTGGATCAAGTCGAATTTACTTATTATACCATCTGTTTCCTCAAGTTTATGTAGGTGTTTTGGTAGGAGTTACTTTTGGTGTTGCATATTTCATAGTATCTTCAATTGCAAGAGATGTTGGTTTGGTAGATTGGATATTAAATTGGCCAGTTGTGAAATATTTTTATGTTAAAGATACATATTACCATAATTATCAATCATTTAAAGACGAATATAAACACTATTTACATTTGAAGTCACAGAAAAAAGATACCTTGAAAAAAGTATTGTAACATGTATATATATATAGTAGATCTATTTAGAAATCATCCCATTTATCTTCTTCTTCGTCTTTCTTATTTGTTCCATTTGATAAACTTTCGTATTTGACTCCGCTATCTGGTTTTTTAAATCCAAACGCGCTAGGTACTTGTTCATCATCTTTATGAAAATATTTCTCAAAATTCAACCCATTTTTATTCACATCTTTAGTAAAAGTCTGAAACGTTTCTTGGCCATATTTCCCAGTTTCTTGCATTTTTTGTCCAAATTGAGCCATTGCTCTTTTTGCTTCGTCAGTAAATTCACTTTGTTGAATATGATTTATACCTGGTTTGATGACACTTTCATTAATTTCTTGAGCAGATTTTGCAACTGACGATGAAAATAATCCCCATCCTTTTGAAAAAGTACCTAATGGATCCTTTTGAAGACTATCGAATGTGAAACCTGAAAAAGAATTATTAGATGCTGTTGTGCTTGCTGGAGCTGGAGTATTACCAAAACCTGCAAATTTTCCTCCTTGTGATGGTGGTAAATCATCTGGCCTTTGATTATTTTTCGACCCTAATTCAGCAAAATATGCTTCATTTTTTGATCTTTGTTCAGTACTCAAAGGCTGTCTTGTATTAACACTATTGCTTTTAGTTTCAATTGCATTTTCTGCACTTGGTAATTTCTCCCCGCTGTGATCTTTAGGTATATATTCTTTACCTTCAACTTCAGAGGTCAATATTTCTTTATAGTCTTCAGCTACAAAATTGTCATATTTTAATTTTGGTGTCAAAGATAAATCAATTCCATTCAGAGTAAAATAGTTTTTCAACCTTTCATTGCCTCCAATCTCCATACGTAATATTTCTTCTGGCTTGAATTGATCCATTGTGATTGATCGAACAAATGATATGTGGACACCTAAACCTCGATGTATACCTGCACACTCTAAACAGATGTAAATTCCAAATTTAGGAGATGCCCATTGAGGATTAGGAGCAGCACAGTCAAAACATTTCTTATTTTCTCCTGTCTTTTGCAAATTCAATAACTTCCGACGAGTCTCTGGATCAATTGACATTGAAGTTTCAAGTATTATCTGTGTTGATCTTTTTAAGAACGAGAAAAAATAAAAATTAAAATAAAAATAAAAGATAAAAGAAAAAATAACTTGGAATTTCTGTGTATTGGTGTTTGTAGCCAAGTGCACGATAAATTACTTACTTACAATTTACCATTTGGTGCTGCCAATTGTTTAAGAATTGTAACCGGGTAATCTTGGGCTCCAACTCCACCACCAACTTGCCAAGCACCTCCATCAACAACTAAAACGTCTCCAGTAACATATGAACCAGCTGGAGAAAATAAGTAAACGGTGGCATCAGCAATATCTTGTTTAGTACCCATTCTTTGTAATGGGATTTTAGACATGAGTTTTTCTTTACCACCTACACTTAATCTGTCCATACCTTCTGTGTTGTCGATTGGACCTGGAGCAATACAATTGGATCTGATACCTAATGGACCTAATTCAACAGCTAGAGCATTTGATAATGCGTCAACACCAGCTTTTGCAGCTCCAACATGGATTTGGAATGGAATACCATAATAATGTAAAGTGGCACTAACAAAGATGATTGAACCTTTGTTTTTTCTTAATTGATCAAATGTAGCTTTGACTGTATTATATGAACCCAACAAGTCAATATCAACAACTGATTTGAATGCATTGGATGATAAATGGTTGAAATCAGCCAAGAAGTTACCTGCTGCACCAGCGATAACATAATCAATTCTTCCTAATTCAGCAACTGCTTTATCTGCTGCTGCTTTTAAAGATTGTACACTTCTGACATCAACTTGTGGTAATGATAAGACTTTTGATCCTGGTCTCAAAGCTTGGATTTCAGCAGCTGCTTGGTCTGTTTTTTCCTTGTTTCTACCAACAAGTGCAGCATTAGCACCTAATAAAACTAATGCTTCTGCTTGTACCCTACAAATTGACCCAGCACCTCCAGTAATGAAGACAACTTTACCTTTGAATAAGTCTGGTTTCCAAGAACCTTGTGAAACGTAAGATTGATCTAAGAATGTCATTATAAATATATACTAAACAAAAGTAGCTGGAAGGAAGTAAATTTTAGAAAATAATTAACGAGCTACAGAAGTAGTTTTTATAATGTGATAAATTATTTATTTTTTTCTCTTGCCCCACGATTCAAAAGTACCGAGCTTGTTGCAGATTCTATTTTAAAATCATAAAACAAAAGTCTAGAAAACGTTAATCACGTACTCCCAGGCTTAATTCCGACAATTGCAGGTACACCTACTGAGTATTATTGTTGAAAATATAGTAGATGTAACTTAGAGTATTGTGATGATAAATTTGTGGCAGAGATTTTGGGTTCGGTAGTAAAAGCAACAATATTGATAGTTCCCCGGCTATTGCAGCTGAACTTTCAACACTATATAGGCTATGTTACCACAAACAATTGATAACTTGAGTTTACTTATTACAAGAGCAACTAACATATGCTATTTCGTAAACTTGACACCTGCATAACTTAAATTCTGTCTTAAAAATATCACACGATTTGGGACCAATTTTTCACATTTGTATTGAAATTGTGAATTTTTCGTTCGGTTTTCCAATAAAATTTTGCATCTGTTTGAGGAGTAATTTAAAGCCTGCATCTAAAAAAATATATCTCCGAAGCCATTTGTAGCAATAACTCCGTAAAAGAGACTCTTTCCACGACAATACAACTTTTACTTAACCTTAAAATTTCATCACCCATTAAGGGAATTAAGTATAACCCAGAAATCATATTTTCACATCTCCTAATTAGATTAGCATGCTGTTTTGACTTTTGTTGGTTTTACATCAAGAGTAACTTTAAAATCAACATTATTACTTTTTTATAAGCGATTTAATACATTAAGTTGTGTTTGCGTTTTTACAGACTATATAATATTTATTATCATCAATTTTGTTCTTCCCATTAGTCTCATATTCTTCTCTTGGTCTCTTCAAACCAAATCCATTCTTTGTCCTTGTGCCTTCCATTCTATTTTCATCTGTTAACTCTGGATCTAAACTATCTTTTTGATCCTCCTCTTGAATTGGAGTTGACGTATGATCTATTATTTCGTCATCTGATATAGTGATTTCAACGGCTTTCCCTAGATTGTGATCAACATCATCAGCATTACTTGACCCGGTCAATGCTTTACTCTCTTTTGAGTCATAAAAATCATTTTCAACCATTGATATAAACTCCTTACCTGTTCCAACATAATTTACTTTCAATTTGATAAAATTCTTGTGATTTTCATATATATGCTTGGCTAGTAACTGATAGTTTGTTCGTCTGATCAAAATGTTTTCATCACAATTTTTTATGATTATTTCCAACAAGTCCAAGCATGTTGAATTTGATAATGTATTTTCTTCCACTATGGTCTCAAAATATTCAAAGAAAATCTTTAATATTCCATGATCTATAATATATCTTGTATAAAATGTATCATTCAACAAAATAATATTTTTCAAACACCTTATGATATGTAGTTTTAATATAGTTTTTACATTGTTATTGAGCAATAATTCTGAGATTTTCAATAATACATCATTTTTCAAGAAAAATGGTCTTGATATACTGATTTCATGTTCTCTCGTGCAAAATGAAATTAATTCACAAAATAATTGAAACAAACTAGTATCAAGCGTATCAAATTCTTCTCCAGTTTTCAATTTAATTATCTTGTCAAATAGCTTTGGAGCAACTTGTTTATAAAAAGCTTCAAAATAATTGTTTGTATTGATTTCTTTAAACTCAGTACTTGTGTCTAAATAGTTGACATCAGTATCACCTCCAATACTTAAACTATCCTCAAAATTACCCGCAACACTATGATTAGCAATACTCGAGTCTAACAAAGTTTTTAACGCTTCGTATGCTTGAATTTTTATACTGTTTTTCTTATCTTCAACCATTAATTTACTCAATATAGATATTAGCGTCATATCATCCGATAATTTCAACCTAATATCTTTTGATATTATTGTTTCATCAGCATCAATTTGATGTTCTTGTTCCTTCTCTTGATTCTCTTTTTGTATCTCATCTATGTTCAATCTTGGTGGATCGGAATTATCAATCGTCTCTTCACGATCGATCGAATTCACTAAAAAGACATCTTGTTCTATAATAATAACAATTAATTCAGTACCCAATACTCGTATCTTATCACTTTCATCGTGTAATGCAAAGCTGATCATTTTAAATAAACCCGATTTGACTAATAGTGGGAAAAAATCTTGCTTTTGAGTCGTTTTTGCAATTATTACATATTGATGTAGAAACCTTACTCCGTTTCGTTTTTTATCCAACTTACTAACATCATTGTAATCATTATTATTATCATTATCATACATTTTAAATAATTTTTCTAGTAGACTTGCTTGTTTAATATAATTAAAAATCTCAATTTGATTTGAGTAAATTAATGAACTTATGAATCCAAAAGTGTTATCATCGACAAATCTTGCTAAAACAACATCTTTAATAAAATTTAGATAAAAATCTTTTTTAAAAATTTCGAAATTGTCAACCGGTATAACTGTTTTGAACGATTTATTTTCTAAAAAATCTCGATGATTCGCTTTATAATCAGGGTAATCTGAATCATATTCTAGTATACCCACTAGTGATATCAATTTTTCCTCTTGGTCAAAAAATGTTTCAAATAGTGAAGATTCATTATATAAAAATAAAGTTTTAACAATATCACTTAATAAATAAAGATTGGACAGTTTTTTTTCTAGCTCAGATTGCTCAAAAATCTTCCTAATTTTATCAAAATAGTTTGTATCTAGCAAATAATCCAGTATGTTAGATCTGGTGAATTGAGCATTTAACCCTTGAATCAATTTTTCAAGAACAACATTTAAATTGTCCATGCTTGGAAATTCAGGTGGATACTTGACAGGCCCAGTTATGAGCTCTGTTATATCTTCACCTGCATTCAAGTTTGGTATCACGTAATATAATGATATATCAGGACTATAATTGTTTTGTTGTACCTTTATTATAAAATCACATAAATCTGCACACCCTTCAGTTTCTTGAAATGATAAAGCCAAATCACATCCGCTTTGATCGGTCCATACTATCAAAGTCTCTTGTTGTCTTTGATATTGAATAGAACCTTTCAAAAATGATTTGAGTAATACTTCATCAGAGTTCGTTTCATTCATAACTTGAAAGTATGCCGAATTTGTTTTATGATCAATTTCTCCAATGCAAAATCCCGTACCATTATCAAGCCAATCATCTCCTTTTAATAGATAAACTTTGACTCTTCGTGGAGTTTTGCCTGCAGACTCTAATCTTGTCAACTCTTCTTGTTTCGACTTTGTTAGCTTTATTAAGGGTCGCTCTTCTTCTTGATCTTTTCGTTGTTCGTCTTGTTTTACTAAATCAACCCCATTTTGGTGCTCTTGAATATCTTCTTGCTCTCGTATCTCTGCTTCTATTTCTTTCTCTATTCCTTTTTCTTGTAAATGTGAATTATTTGGTTGTGAAATTTTAGACATATTCTAATAATACAAAATATTCAAAACAAAAATCTCTAAATTACACAAGGGTCAAGCCCTATACAATAGTGTCAACTTGATTAGTATCAATCTGATAAATCAATGGTTGTCAATTAAGATTAGATTAATGCACCTTGATGGTATTTATTTTTGTCTCAAAAAAAATCGCTGTTTTACGTGTCTGGGGATCTTTTGATAGACAAAAGTTAGATAACTGCTTTGATTTATAAATTCTATATACAATCATTTAATGACATAATAAAGCTGCACTAGCTAAGTTTCTCAACCAATCATGTTTGTCGACATCATGTGTATCTTCCACTTCTCCCCATTCTGAAGTTTGCATTATTGTCTCCAAATTTCCTAATTCCACTATTTCCTCCAAGGATTTGTAGTAATAATCATCAGGGGTTGATTTATTAATTTGATACAATTCTTTTTGGTTGTGACTTGAATTTGATCTTAATAATGTTACTCCACATAAAAATGATTTTGTAGTTAGAATTGTCTTTTCCAATGCAATTGTATCAAATACAGACAAATTGTCTAACCAATTCAATACAACTTTTTGAGTCTTTATATCCTGCTTATTTCCTCTTAATCCATCAGTCTCACAATCTAAATACACTAATTTGATTTCTTCCTTATTAGTTAACAAATTATGTTTTTGTCCCCATTTAGTAAAAAAGGAATTGAATTCTTGAATCAATGGTTTGTAAATCTCTTCTTGTTTTGCCCTCAATTTTCCATCACAGTCTTTATTAGAAGCAAATATAAGACACGTATCAGTGTCTAAATATCTCAATAAATTGATTTTGATATCTTCTAAAGCCAACATTTCTTGAGCTTTTTCGGTATTTTCACTTTTATCCTTATTTATTAAATCCACAACTCTTGATGCTAGCCCTGTCAATGGTAAATTTGTAGATTTGACTGATATGTTCGGCAAGTTGGTCCATTCATGGGCAATTAAATGTGCCAATTGAGTTTTATTTTCAGGTAATTCCAATGCAAGTCCTAGAGGAGTACGCAAAGTTTTCCCATCCAACTGTATTTCATGTCTTTTAGTATTCTTGTTGAAATAAACATTACTTTTATCCCAAAATCTGGAACCAGTTTTAGCTAATCGGTTTGTTTCAGATTGAGTATTATGCTCAACTGTTTTGTCAACACCTAAACTTGTTGAAAGCCCTTCTAGACTGATTCTTGAGCTAGATCTTGAGCAATTGTGAAATTGTCTCGTGGAAATTATAATAGATCTAGCTAACTTTGGTTGAAGCATGTACGTGGGTTGAAAATTTCTCTGCGTGGAAAAATCAAGATAATCAATTGAAATCATGAATCAAGATGCTCTACAAAAAATATTGTTGGAGATGGATAATCAGTTGAATAAGTCAAGAGCTGAGTTATCAATGGTGAATTTACAATTAGATCGAGTTAATACAAATTTGAAAATTATAGACTCTACTAGAACAAGACTATCAACAATATGTGAACCTAAAGAGAATGTATGGCAGGGCTGCGGAAAAGCATTTATTGCAAATGACGTGAATACATATTTGAATGGTTTGAATGATGATGAAAAAGAATACAAAGATACAAAGAAAAGTTTAACTATTAAGCAAGATTATTTAAAAACAACCCTTGACAAAACTTTAGACAACATGACAAGCATAGTCGGAGGCAAAAAGAACTAAATTTGATCTTGTCAGAATTAATTCAAAAGTATCATTTCCCATTAATATATTATCTAATTACTCGCTATCTTCATCAACACCCTCATCTAGCAATCTTCTTTCAATATCTTGTTCATCTTTTCTATCTTTCTCTAGTTTCATTCGTTCAGTCAAAAATATATTAATATCATCTTGCAATGTGGTTAATTCGGCTCTTAAATTTCCCAAAGGTGTATCGCTGTGCTCTGTTGGTTTATCTCTATCCTGTCCTCCAGCTTTTATCACTATATCTGATATTTGAGTCGTCTTACCGTACGTTGTATGAGGACCATCTCCAGTTTGAAATACTCTTTTTTGCAAGTCTGGAGCTGTGTATTCCGCTGTTGGTTTTAAAATCATTAAATGTGCTAATATCTATAGAGTGTTTTTTTTACTGCGATTCAATATCATAACGTATATTATTTTACTTGATCGTAATTTTGGATTTTTATTCTCTCTGCTGCGTTCAAATAAGCATTAAATTTGATTTCTATAATTTCATCGGTTTTGAAATCTAACGTTGGTATGTCATAACATGAACATGACAATAGATAACCGTAGAAAACTTTTAATACAGTTTCATCTGCAATGATAAGAATATCTCCGCTCATTCGTTCCATTTCCAATATTAATGGTTCTATCTTGATGGCTAGGTCATGATAAGATTCTGATCTGGAAAATCGATAATGATAAGGATCTTTCATATATTGTTGATACTCATCGGGGAATTTCAACTTGATTTCTTCATCTTTCATACCTCCAACTATTCCTGGATTCTTTTGACTCAATTGTATCCTATTTCTAATGTTGATATTCTTTTGTGCAAAAAATTGAGTAGTTTCAATGGTTCTTCTTTTCACAGACGTCCATATAACTAAAGAGTTTTCATCAACACCATCTTGGCCGACTGCTGGTTGTCTTTCATCAACGGATAATTCTCTTTTTAAAGCTGGTTTTACTTCACTAACTTCTTTTATATAATTCTTTCCCTCTTTTTTGAGTTGATCTATCAAAGTATGTGTCAAATTTTTTGCATATTTTAAACCTTCTTCGTCTAAAGAAGGATCTTGATTCACATCTAAAGAATTTTTATAACATCTAGCTAAAAACACTGATCCAGATTTGATTCTTCCATTCATTAAATAAAATACAACCTTGTTTATTAAATACCCGTAATTTGAATTATGTAGCTCTATTCTTTCCCCAAAATTTATAAATTTTATAAATGATAAATGATCCTCAGATAAAGTTGTTGAAGATCCCATCTCTTTATAAAAAGGTGCCAAAGCATTTATTCTTTCGCTGTAATCTTTGTGAGCGTCTTCATAGTTCCAATTATTATAATCTGGTGAACTTCTTGCAGCTTCCTCTATGTTTTTCAAAATAATTGAATCATCGGTGACCAAACTTTCAATAAATAAAACTTGAATATTTAAAGCTTCGAAAGTCTTTTGTAAATTCAATCTATATTCTGGCTTAGCATTAACTGCATCATATATTGCAACTTGACCTTTATCGTTTTTAAAAAAATTTAAAATATCATTCAAACATTCGTTAACAACTTTTTCTCTCAAAGCATGAGCCTTATCACTTTTGGGAGTTGGTACAAACAAATCATGAGTTAAATCATCTTCTGCACTAGCTCTTCTATAATCTCCAAGATGGAAACTATGAGTCTTGACACCTAACCATCTCAAATATCTAGTCAATGAAACAGATAAATGAGTTTTACCCCTACCTGGTAATCCAGCTAATGCAATGATAATCTTTCCAGCGTGGAATAGTCTCCCTGATTCTGTAGAATATAGTTGAGCTCCACCTAATTCATTAAACGGATCTAGTTGTTTATGAACACCATCAACGCCGGTGATGTCACTTAATCTTCTTGGTGGACCACCAGTCGAAGCTTCCGAAGGTAAGTCGACTAAATTTGGTCTTGTATTGTTGTGAAATGACCATCTTTTAGTTGTTCTCATTTGATTTCTTGATATAGAAGATGACCCAAACCCATTAAATAATTCGCCTTCATCATCAGAAATGACCAGATTGCTATTTTCAGACATCTCAATATAATAAAATTAGTGTTAACAAATGCAACCCGAAGTTTGAGATTTGGTTTATTTTATTTTTTTTGGTGAACCCCAAGAATTGAAAAATATCTAAACACATACATAGAGGATAGAAAAAATCTAAACACATACATAGAGGATAGATAGAGATTGTGTGATATTGATATGCAAATGTTGTTCATACGATATACTATGTATATTTTAAATTAATTATTCTACATTACCACCTTTTCTTTGAATCAAAGCTTTTCTATCTTTATCTAAATGTAATTTGGTGATGACAACTTTTGATGGGTGGATGTTGATTGGAACTGAGGCACCGTTTGATTTTTCTTTTTGAACTTTTTCAACTTGGATAGCAAATTTTAATCTGTAAACTGAGTTTACTTTACCTTCTGAACCTTTTTTTGAACCTCTGACAACTGAAACTTCATCGTTTTGTCTAATTGGTAAAGATTTGATGTTGTATTGTTTTCTTAATTCTTTAGATAATGGAGCTGATAACAAAACTCTTCTTTCAACTGATGATGAGGTGAAGTAAGCTTTTCTAGCTTTAGAACGAGATGATGAAACGTCTAGATATTTGTTAGTACAGATTGGACAAATTTGATGAATCCAACATAACTATTACTTTCCAATATATGATTCATCCATCTTGGTAAACGGGTCAAAAACCTTTATATCTCTACTTGTATCATTCAATGTTGTCTGAATTATGCAATGTGCAACTTGCTTGCTTGAAAGTTTCGTATAATTATGTGTCTAGTTTCATCCATTGTGTGTGTTTAATGCATACCTTGACTGATTTTGGCCATCTTTAATATATTATGTTACAAAGATCTCAAAAAATGAAATAAAAAATTTGATAATCTATTTTGTTTGGTGAAGGGTGAATTTTCGCCTAACAAAATTAACTATGCGCATCATTTTTAATATAAGCACGTGAACAAATATGGGGCTTATAGCCCTAAAAATTTAACAACTCTTTTTCAATCTGAGTACTGATTTTCATATGAGAAGAGATTAATTCTGTATACATGAAGTAACACTTCAAGATTTTACAGCTTGCTGTTTACAATTAAATTAAAATGCTGTAGAATTTACTTGGACGCATAGGAAAGTTAGATTACTATATGGTTGTGTGTACATTGCTCTTCTAATTTTCGAATAATCCTACAATAAGTATAGTTAATCACTCATCATCAATTACAAGTAGTAAGCAGTCACGAATTAGAATACAGTGTCGTGAGTTGCAAAAATAATGCTAACATTATTTACAGCAGATCACTAATTTCAAAAATATTTGACGCATTGCTAACTGAGGGCCCCCGCCGGGACTCGAACCCGGAATCCTTCACTCCGGAGATGAAGACCTTAACCAATTAGGCCACGGGGGCAGCTTTGTAAATCCAAGGACTGGGTCTAAAATCCGAAAGCAGGTTTGTCAGGCACGTGCCAACATTTTCAAATCTAAAAATTTTAGTAAACTATGAAGTATATAATTATTAATTCAATGTCAGTACCTTTAAATCTTTATGATGAATTGTTTTAGCTTTGTAAATCAATTTGATCGGTTCAAGTTGACATGTTCCAGGTAAATTGAATGATTGTAAATTATTTTTTCAATCATTCAGCATCCGAAAATTATAACTTTCCACCTTCAACATGTTTTCAATTCGTCAGCCGATAAGTATCGGGTTAAGAGCAGTAAAGTTGACACCAGTGAGAACTAGATCATTAATCATTCCTTCTGTTTTTTTGAACAGATCAATTCTTACACCTAAATGTCAACAACTACCTTCATTCAAATTTTATTCAACTAAAACCGCTCCACCACCTCCACCGCCTCATGACAAAGATGAGAAGGGAAAGAAAATTTTGAATAGGATATCTAGAGCCACCACGTTTTTGTTATCTACCATGTTGGTTGCCGGTGCTAGTGCTGTTGCCTTGTTAGTGATATACCTAATCATCTCCGAATTGTTCTTCCCATCTGGTGATACAAGAACATTCAACAAAGCTGTCAAATTGGTTGAAAAGAATGAATTGGCTCAGAAAGAATTAGGATTTTCCAAAGGCGATAGATTGAAAGCTTATGGTATTGTTGCTGCCGATAAATGGGTTAGAAATAGACCCGTTCAAAGTGTAAAAACAAAGAATAAACAAGGTAAAGATATTTTATTGATGAAGTTTCAAGTCGAAGCGGATGATGGAAAATACGGTGTTGTGACTCTAGAGCAAATTGATAATTCCTTTTGGAATACTGAATTTGCGTATATTGCATTGGATGTACCAGGTCACAGGACAAATTATATCATTGAACCAAAAAGATCAGACGTTACTCCAAAATTAGGCAAAGGATCGGGTTTTCTAGGTCTTAACTGGGGTCCAAAGAAGGAGTAATTCTTTATAAAAGGGTAAATAATATATAATGTAAAAAGTTGTACCAAAATCCAGTATTTTTATACCCAGATGATTTTTTAGGAGTTTTCAGCGGTTTTACAAGCTTTTCAACTGGTTTTTCATTCTTTGAACTTGAACTTGAATTTGTATTATTTGTAAAATTATTAAGAATTGGCTCTTGCACAATTTCATCATTTAATAAGACTTGACATGTTCTTCCATCACTTGAATATTTGTTCTTCAATGTGAAACTATTTTTATTAACAATTTGACCTTTACCTTGATACGTACATACGTTTTCATTCCTACCATTGTGCTTGTAATATCTATCTAATGCAAATGAAGCTCGAACAGTTGGATTGCAATCAGAGAATTTACCATATTTCCCTGATCTTCCATTTGAATTGATATCTTGACAATCAAGTTTTAGACATAAATCTTTGATTAATAATTCCTCGTCAAACCCGCCGTTATCTACAACGACACAATCAAGTGAATACCATAAGCATTCACATTTCCCTAAATCTGGAGTCTGAGGTAAATTGAATGCAACATTCCAATATTCATTCGGCGGGTAACATTCAGTATAAATTTTTTGAATTCTAAATTCATCAACAGACGATCCAATTGGATCCACTGAAGCGTATTTTTTGCCTAATGTTTCAAAGTCCGGTAATTTAAGAATCAGACCATCTTTTTTTGATAATACTATTCCATAATGATTGGTTTCTTCAAAATATTCATAAGCTATACCTCCTGACCAAACTTTTTTCATTGCTGGTCCAAACATCGCTTCAATTTCAGTGAATGGTCTTGGGTTTATGAGATTGCAACCGAACTCACTGAAAAATACTGGTACAGTGGAATTATTAAAACTTTTAGTTAATTCTCTATATCCTGAAGTTGTATAAGTCGAATATCCACACCATTCATATACATTGATTGCAAAAAAATCTACTTTACTGACACCATCACGATCTTCTTCCAAATCACATTGGAAATAATTTGCTAAATCATTCCTAATATTTGCATTGTCATTGGAAGCATAACCAATTGGAATGTTTCTATATCCTTGTTGTTGAATATACTCCTTACAATCCCTAATTGCAGCTCTAACAAATGGTGAAGAATCGGTATTCTCGTCAGAATTTGCAACCTCATTTCCAGCGAAAAACCCTAACAAATTATCGTATTTCAGCATCGAATCTATAACTTCTTTATATCTTGTGAATAAATCAGTATCCCATCGAGGAAAATCTCTTCTAATTGAAACATCGGGTTCAGATAGGTCGGCTAAGACATAGATTCCTTCTTTGGCTAATGCATCCATACAAACATCATGATTAGCAAGCGGTGATATCTGATAAACCCTAATTAAATTGATATTCAATTGTTTCAAATTTTCTATATCCCTTAAACATAAAAAAGGATTAGCTAAAGAATCAATGTACCTTGGCTCTTTTGTATTGTCATAAATCTCACCTTCTTCTCTCGATTTTTGATATGCTATACCTTTGATTAAAAATTGATTACCTGATTCACTTCCAAAAAATTTGTTACCAACGACGGTTATAGTTTCTATTTGATTGTTCGAATCAGCTAGAGCTAATGATAATAATAAAAGTGATAAAAAGTGCATATGGCGGTTGTTGCAAAAAAAAAAAATATATTAATATATTACAAAAGTATATTGTGCAACTTTTTGAACTCTTTTTTGCCTTTACATTCAATCATGTAAATTTCTTTATCACTGCACTTGATCAATAAAGCAGCTTTACCAATTCTTTCAATGATGTTCGATTTTAAATCTTCTGGAATTAACCAATTGAACCCATCTTCTTCGTTCGAAATATTGAAATGATAAAAAACTTTACGTGTTAGGTGATCAATAACTCGGTCTATACTCAATGAATACATTGAGATTATTTTCCATGACGATGGATTATTAATTTGGGTATAATCGCTTAAATTTTTTTGTAATCTGATAGTCAATTCAATTTCTTTACATACCAAGGAATTAGGATTATTAATGATACATGAATTATAAATTTCGTCTGAGTTTATATTACTTTTGAAATCAATGGAGCTGAGGCTTGTATATGTAGATGATTGGTTCATATCCATTAGTGATGAAGCTAATGTATTTGTTGATCTGGATGAGTTCAATGGACTCGAAGGTAATTCCTTGATTGCATTTTCAATGTTTGAAGCAATAGTATTGGCTAAATTTCCAGTTGAACATCTAATCATGATCAAACTTTTCTTATTAGTGATTGAATCAATTGAATTGATTTGTAAATCTAATGCTGAAGATTGTCGTATTTCGGTTGAAGAATTCAAATTTAATAATAATACAGGAGTGTCAATTTCTTCTTGATACTGAGAATCAAATTCTTCTTTAAAAACGATAAACCAACATTCGTTTTGGTTTATTACAATTTTAATAAATAAATTTTCCGATACGGTCAACATTTCCCATTTTCCATAGTTTTGCTTCCATTTCGAAATTTTCAACGATTTAGGTGATGACTCGGAAATAAAGTAGTCGATAGTAGATTCTTGATTAATAGTTTCTTTCAAACTTGTAGGAATCACTATATTTGAATCTGTTAATTTTGGACTAGGTGATTGAGATTTTTGATCAGTTTTGTATTGTTTGAAGAAATAGGTTGAAGTTGACGATGGCAATGCAAAAGGTCCAGGTAAAGATGAAGTAGATCTATTGATCTCCGGACGTGCTACAGGTTCAAAAGTTTCTGTAGGAGTTTCAATGTCAATATTCGTTAACGTATCATTTGATTTATTCTTTTTGAAAATATTGAAAACTGACTTTTTCTTGGATTTGGGAGCTGATAATGTACTCGTTGAAGTATTTTCTAAGGTCATAAATGAAGGTTGATATGTACTACCAAAATTATTAATATCGATAGCCGAACCAGATGATAAGGCATACATTTTTGTTGGATTTGATAAATTAGGAGCTGAATTAGCAAAAGCTGGTTTTTCGTATAAATCTAAAGGATCATTGTCAATATCAATGCTATCTGGTGTTGATTCTTCAATTTCTGCAGTTGACGAAATTGGTCTATCTTTTATATTTTCTTCAGATAATTTTCTTCTATTTATCATTTGGAACAATTTCTCATCTTCATCATCAGAACATGATAAATTCTTTTTGATAATGGGCAATGATTTATTGTACTGTGATTTGAATGAGTCAATGCTGGTTACAGAAGCGTTGGAGCCTTTGACAGTGGACAATGACTGTTTATGGTCTGAGTCTGTGATGACATTTATACCTAAACCTGACATTGATTTGAAATCAGCTGACTCTAATAAGAAATGCTCGCTAACTGGGGAATTATTTCTTTCTAAAGGAAATATCACCGCTAATTTACTCACCCAAGTATCCAATAGCTGTTGGTCCTCAAATTTGATATCCATTAAATTATCTTTTAAATCTGAAAAATTGATAGTTTTTAGTTCGATATTTGAATTTGAATGGGCTAAAGATAACTCATTAATTCTAAATGGTGGGTATAATAACGTCCTGGAAAGTTCATTGTCCGTACGGTCAATTGATAATATAGCTAAAGAGTTATAACTCCCAACACCAATCAAGTCTAGTAATAACATTTCAATCATTTTCTCATTCAAGTACAATCTTGCATTACCAGTTCTATCAGCAATTTGATCCATCGTGAAATAGCTAGAGACAAGTTTCTTGTCAAATGTACTTATGTTTGAGAATTTAATATTATTAAAAGTTTTAGAGTCTAAAATCTTTTGGTACTCATCAATTAAAGATTGTAATTTGTTAACAAAACTTTTCAACTTATCAACAATGAATGGATTTCTTAAATGGATCAAGCATGAGTTCATGAATACAATGTGGTTCCCAAGATTATCAATTGGGTAAAGTAGTCTTTGATCGTAATCTTGTAAATTTAGCTGGTTGACATATTTCTCGAATAAAACTATACCATCGTTATCCAACCATAGGATAAACTCATTGATAAAATTTTTGAAAATTTGCTTCTCGTTAGAATCAATTTCTTTGAGAGCACCATTTATGATCAACAATAATTTGGTGTGTTTTGTGTATAACCCCCGTACAATTGAAGTGAAGGATGAAGATGATGGGGTTGAAGATTTTAAAGGTTTTGCAGTGCCTAATAATTCAAGTAGATTTTCCTTTTCTATGATTGAAGATTCATACAATTGCTGGAGTAGCTGTTTCGGTTCTTCAACAGTCATATCCTTTTGGTTGATAATTGCGAATGATGGAAAATCTTGATACTAAATATAAGAATAATATTCGTGTAGCAGTTAGACGATTAAAACATGATACATTTGTGTTCGTAAATAGTGTTACTACTTTTATAAATATGAAAGGGTTATAACAGATCCTAATTGGGACAAATTAAAACGTGATTTAAAAAAATAATGAAAACACAAATATTTAATTACGCGTCTCGTGTCTTGATGTCACACTAGTAATCTCGGGTGACAATCCAGTTTAGAACCAGCTCAACTCCGAGACCAGTCTTACCACTTACCATCTGTATATCCCACTTATCGCGTGGTAGCTGTTTCTCCAACTGTAATATATTTTCCACTTTGACCTTAGTTTTACACAAATCTTTCACCAAGTCAGCTTTATTTATCAATACAATTATGTTTATTCCAACTAGTCGATCTTGTAGTATCACTTTTTCGTGCAACTCTTGAAACGATTCGTTCAATCTTTCCAAACTCAACCCATCGATCACCCACATCACCACATCGGTTTTATCGAAGTAGTTACCCCAAAACGTCCTCAAACTGGTTTGACCTCCTATGTCCCAAACATTCAATGTGAAATGTTTATAGCTGATTGAGTTTATTTCAAACCCCATCGTGGGAGAAATCGTGTTTGTATCTTGATTCAACATTCTTCGAACAATCGTTGTCTTCCCAGCATTATCTAGACCCAATGTGAGCACTCTAATCTCATTCTCTTTTTGTTTTTGTTTCTTGATAATCGATAGCAACCCCATAGATTTTTAGCAAAGAAAAAAATTAAATGTTAGATCTCGCTAATGGCAACATAATGATTTGAAACAATGTCAAAACGAAAATCGCAAAGCTCAATATTGGAGTTTGCTCAAGCTAAGATTATTCCCAAGATAGAGTCGCAGCAGATAGAGATCAAACAGGAACTAGGACTTGAAAATGAAGAGAATACTTGTACACAACCAAATGAATATGTTGCTAGTAAATTACCTGTTTATTGTCCAATATGTCAGTTTAATATTGCTCATTTGACTTTGGTGGAAAGAAATGATCATGTTGACACGTGTCTTGTTAGAGTCACATTTGTAGAATCCGAAGGTGTAATTAAAAAGGCTCCAGAACCAACCAAACTGCGTGGAAAGGTAACTAAAAAAGAACCCGTTTCTACAAAAGAAGAATCGTCAAAAGAATCAACAAAAGAAACTTCTACAAATAAAAAGAGAAAGTTAGAAGATAAAAGACAACGGTATGTGAATACCGAAACAAAGATTCATGATTCTCCAAAAATTATAAAAGCACCAACTAATTTGACTCCGTCTAAAACAAAAAAGAACATCCCGCCATTAAAGATTATGACTTTCCCAATTGACAAATCTAAAAATTTGAAATATCAATTGTCAGTAGACGCATTTTGTTTTAATCCGAGTGATTTCATCAATAAATATTTTCTAACTCATTTTCATGCTGATCATTATGGTGGAATTTCGAAAAAATGGGCTTACGAGAGAGTTTTTGTTGACGAAGATTTTGAAAATGAATCAAAATATAGGCAAATTATATATTGTACTGAAATTACAGGTAAATTGTTGACGTTATATTTTTCAATTGACTCAAAGTTTATAAAGCATTTAAAAATGGATACTAGATATAAAATTCAAGATTTTACTGAAGCTAACGAAGCGGGTCATATTACTAGTGAAGTATCTCCTGGTGTTTATGTCACACCTATCACGGCGAATCATTGTCCAGGCGCGGCTATATTCCTATTTGAATCATATGGTTTGGATGGAACTAAATTTACCATACTTCATTGTGGAGATTTTAGAGTGAATAAAAATATTTTGACACATCCCTTGCTCAAAAAGTATAGTACCGGAAATGGTCATCAAATAGATAAAGTCTATCTCGATACTACATACATGTCACCAACATATATTTTCCCAAAACAGGAGCTAGTTTGTGAAACTATAGCTGATTTGTTTTTTGAAATGAAAGAGAATAATCTCAATAAATGGTTTGGTATGTTGACTCAAACAAGAATAACGGATTTCTGGAAGCCAAGTATTAAAAAGCGAAAGATTTTAATCTTGGTTGGCTCCTATGTCATTGGAAAGGAAAAGTTGGCAATTGCAATACTGAAAAAATTGAACTCTTTGATTTATGTATCAAATATCAATAATCGAAAAAATAAATATGATATTCTAAGAACATACGAAGATGAGTATTTAAATCAGGTTTTAACTCATGATGATCTAGGAGGAGATTCCGAAACTTTGATTCATCTTGTTCCAATGAAGATTGTTGGCTCGATTCAAGAATTGACAAATTATTTCAATCATAATAAATATTTTGAGCATTTCGAACGATGTATTGGATTAAGACCGACAGGGTGGACGTTTGCTAATAAAAGAGATGAGAAAGAATTAGACCTACTACAACTCACAAATATACTATCTAACCAAACCGACTTCAATCATAACCATATTTTAGATCAACAGCCAAAGAAGCAAGAACTCAATCAAATCTATACCCTTCCGTATAGTGAGCACTCTTCTTTTAGAGAATTGGCATATTTTATAATATTCTTAAATTTCAAACTGGTCATACCAACGGTTAACTGTGAGAATGAAAATAGTATTCGTAAAATGAATGATATCATAGAGCTTTGGGAATTGGTACGAAGAGTGAAATTAGATAAAATGAGAAACAGTGATTTAGATTTCATTGAACCTGATTTGATTGATAAATTTAAAAATATTACATTGGATCATTTCTAGATATATACAATCTTTATTGCTTTTGCAATTTTTCTTGGTACACATCTACTAATTTATCACAATTGCTCTTACAATCACTCCATTGTGCTACTAGATCACCAGCTTCAAACAAATTGGCTTTTTTAGTACCTGCGTTAATAGTTTTAGCTGGAATAATAGTAGTCTTGCTTAATATGAACGGATGCCATTGTAAAATATGAGTCAATGCACTGTCTGGACCGTAAGGAAAACTAGGATAGTTAAAGTATAGATTATCTGTCCACATTTCAACAATCGATTTACCAGTATCATCATTCTGAATTAAGAAGGAGTTTGTTTCTAGTTTTTGCTCTGATTGTGTCAAAATTAGTTTTATCGATTCTGGCTTGACGTTTTTGTAAGTTTTTATTAATCCATTTGGTGGAATCAACGGCTGATCTTTCAACATTATTGAATCTAAAGCTTGTGGATTTAAAATTTGTTGTTGAAGATCTATATTCATATCCATTATTAAACCATCTTGATCAAAATACCAAATCCATTTAGCTTTTGGAAACGCAAACATTGCGGCTCTGGTACAATGTAACCTAACCCACTTTGCCTTTTCATAATCTTTTAAATCTTGAACCTGATTCAAAACTGGTAAAAATTCCTGATACCACCTTACGTAAACACCATAATTGTGAGCATGGGCGTAATCAACTCTATTTTGAACGATTTTCGTGAGTGACTCCATTGAATACTTGTCAAAATCAACTGCTGTGACTATAACAATCTCTGGATACTGATTAGACGATTTGTAAACATATTTATCTTGGTTTTTAAAAAAATTTTTAGCCTTATCTAAATTTGAACGTTTGTTTTCTTCTTCTTCAATCAGTTTCTGGACACTTGGATTTGGATCATCAAACGCATTTAATGACTTGAGTACCGTTCTATCACGATCTGGATATTTTGGATCCCTTCCGCTAACAAATTTGATCAATTGCGAAGGTGTAATCTGTTTCAACAAGTTGGCATCTTCAATCGGAGGATAAATGTATTTGGAGGTTTTTTCTATAATTTGATCTGTTGTTAATGGATGTGCCTTTGGATATGATTTTGCAATGGTAGGCTTTGAAAAAATGTATGAATTTATGAATAGATAAGAAATGATTAAAAAGACTATTATAATTGGTAGTTTTTTACGTTGATTTATATTACTAAACGTGGCAGGTAGTGGTAGATTCTTACCATATCTTGGTTTGAAATGGGCCTTGAACATGAGTTTGTTTGTTTGTTTATTAAAAATATTTTTTCATCGCACTTTATTTACTATTTATTCTATCTTCAATCACTTGCAATGCCACTTGTCTTCTTCTCTCAGCTACTGAGCTTTTAGTTTGCTCCTGTCTTTTCTGAGCTCTCAAGTTACTTTGCTCTACCACCTCGTCATTGAATGGGGTTATAATAGCTAATAGCACTGCAATTTCGTAAACCTCATTAAATACAGGGGATAAGTATTCTTTGGAAATCGATGGGAAAAATTCAACCAATTGAAAGGTATCAGAAGCATCTCCAACCAATAAACTTGTATCGGCACCTGGTAAAATTGGATCAGCGTTCAATTGTTGAAAAAATCTCAAGTATACAAACGAAGTCAAAAAACTTCCAATGGAAGGGACTGCAGGGTATAATGATTTAGTAAATAAAGACCAAATTGTAAATAATATCAACAATGCAAAAGGGACATGTTTGATTCTAAAATTAATTAACCCTTGAAATAGAATTATATTATGTTCCGGTATCAATTGTTTAAATACAACCAAAAATGCAAAATAATATGATATTCCTCCACCCAATGGAGTCGACATATTCTTGACATCTTCTCTAATTATATTCGACACAATTGCAATCAAAACAGTAATCAAATTGGTAATACTACCAACAACTAAGATAAATTTGAGAACCTCGACATAACCCCAAAATCGTTCAACAAATTTGCTGCCAACAAACAAAACTGCAAACGATAACAAATATGAAAATATAGAGATCTCTGCAAATATAGCCAGTATCAAAACCCATGGATTGTATATAGTTGATTTGGGAATAAGTTGAAGGAAAGGAATGTTTATATCATGCAATTTCACTTCGGGGTTGAACCTTGATTGCTGATATTTCAACAAGAATAGAAAAAAACTCACAAGTGTTAATACCCCGAGTAGTATCCTTGTCGACTTAGGAAAATTATGAATTCTGAAAAAACTCATATTTGATGATTGGTTTTCGATTGATTAGATTGAAAATTCAAGATGTTTGAATTCTTGACTGGAAAAAGTAAAAAATAAATTCAATCCGTGTCAAAACTTTAGTACTAGAATGAATATGATCAAGATTCAATCTCTAATACTGTATTTGGTTTTAACAAATTCCAATTGAAACCATGACGGAAGATTGAAGTTTGTCATTGATGATAATCTAAAGCCATTTCTACGCATGACCTCAATAATATTACTTTAAAGATTATCAGATTTCACACTGAGGTACAAGATGTAAAAGAATTGTGGTTTTAGACTTCTTACGAGGATTCCAGAGATAAAGAAGAAACCTGGATTCTCAATATCTATAACAAAACAACTTATATTCAACTATTTAATGTTTAAAATGGATTAGTACTATAACCTTTAGTACTTCCAGTAACCCTTGTACTCAAATAAGACCAAGAATAACTCTTTGGACGATGGTTACCGGTATCATTGTTAGTGACATTTCTTGGTTGGAATAATCCATTAACAATTGAACCAGATCCACCGATATTTGCAAATTGATTTACTTTAATTTGACCTGATGCAGCTGCTGGTGCAACAATTATAACAACAAATAATACTAAAACAGCAAAATACAATGTACAATATTTTCTAACCATTCTCTTTCTTAATCTAGCTTGTTTCAATGAATAGATAGGTGGTCTGATCAATCTTGATGGTTTTAACCAGAACAACATCATTGAGTGCCATCTATCAACCAATGGAATACAAATAATTGGTAATTGACAAAATAAGATAATATGAGATAAAACAAAATCACCAGCAAATTCACTCATTTCAATAACTTTGGCAACAAATTCTCTCATTGGTTGAGTCCAAGCCATCCATCCCATTCCGGATCCGTACCATTTACCAGTCCAGAATGCTGTATTAGCTTTGTCATGTTTGAATTCTCTGGTCAAGAATGCAAGAGTCAAAAATTTGAAAAGTAATCTTTGAACATAAATCATAGTAGCGAAACCTAATAACATTCTTGCAAAATTGAAACCTTCTGTAACCCACATAATAATGAAAAATACAATATGAATTACAACTGCAATACCATGTGCTACACCGGCAATAACGGCACCAGTCTTTTTACAACAAAGACCTAATAATGGTCCAGCACAACAAGCCATACCAACACATCCAAATAATACACCACAATCAATTACAACTGGTGCCAAAGCACAAATAATAAGTCTTAAAGTTGAATTAACCAATTGTGGATCGGTAGATCCTAAAATTTCATATGGATAACTTGTAACCCCAGTTTGAGCATTAATATAAGTGTATGCGACATAAAGACCTGCAGTATAAATCAATGTTGGTAAGAAATCTGCAAATAAAATATTCGATCTATGAGCTCTTGATGCATCCCCAGCAGCTTTTTCAGAAGCATCTCCAGTCAATTTCCTTTTGAAACCGGTTATTCTAGATCTTGACAATCTAACATAACCAATCCATGAATTTCTGTGCCATTTAGTGTTACCTCTTGATAACCATCTAATGAAATCTCTATAATCAATGAAGAAATCTTCCCATGAAAATTGATGTGGGTTAAAAATAAATGGTGAAAACATTAATGAAGATAATGAAGCCCAGAACCACAATAATGGAGCTTGCCAATGAGCAACAGTTCCAAATAATAAAATTAACATTAATCTGGCCCCCATATAAATTGAAGAATCAGCAAATCTTGAATATAAAATTGAGAATGGAATTCTTGAAGTTGCGAAACCTCTACCTGTTGAAATATATCTTGCACCACCAACAGTTAAATCAGTGAAAACAGATGATGAATAAATTTGGGCAACGAAAACTTCAAACATTGGTGACAATGAAATGAAATGTCTAACAAATCTTTGGAAAGCTTTCCAAACACCTCTTTCAATCAATTCTTGAACAACTAATGGAATAAATGAAATGAAGAAAACAATAAAAATGGATAAAGTATATCTTCTAATCCAATCAACAGCTGGAGCAATGTTATAACAACCATATGGATACAAAACGTCAGTGACAGGAACATCTTTATCATAAGAACACATAATAGCTTCATGAGCAAGGGAATTCAAATTAGCCAAAACTAAAATGAAAACTTGTAATGATAATTGAATAAATAAATTATTAATATGGAAACCAGGATGACCATAATAAAATGATAAGAATCTATCTAATGGTAATTGTGTTGATAAATAATAATATTCTCTACTCAACATTTGTTCACCCATACCAGCACCAATTTTGGTTGTGAAATTTAAGATAGATCCAAAACCCATATCTCTACCTTTACCACATTGATAGTATTCACAATGTTTAATCTTACCACCTCTCATCATAGCAGTCATACCGGCATAAATATCTTCATTCAAATGTAAACCCTTTTGAGCTTTGGAAACACCACCTCTAGTCAACATGAAAGTTGCATTCAAGAAATCAGGATGACCATAATGTAATTTACCACCAATTTGAGCTAAAGTTCTTGCAAATAATGTACCAAAAGTTTGTTCTTTACCTGCTGCAACATCACCTAGAACACCTGAATTTTCTGAAAAGATATATTCTCTTGCACCTAAAATTGCAACAGGTTCTTTCTTGTTGATAATATCTTCACTCTTTAAATTTGGTGCATATGGATTAACATGTTCAACATTTAATTCTTCGAATTCAGCTAAAACAGATCTAATTTTCAAACATTCTTCAAGATAATTATCTTGATTCGCATCAATTAATTGAATGTATTCACCTCTGTGGAAAATAATTGCATGATTTTGATTATCAGATTTACCATCACCTAAAATTGGATTACCGGATAATTGAACTCTAAATTTAGGACGACGTCTTCCATTTTCTAACATTTCACAATGACCATCAATTAAAGCAGAATAAACTCTTGGTTCTTCATCTTCATTCAAAGCTGGTTCTTCATCTAAAAATGCAATTTGTAAATCTGGGTAAGCTCTCAATAAAAATTCGGCATTTTCCATTTCATCATCTTTAAATTTTGACAATCTTTGCATAGAAACAAGGAATCTAAATTTTCTTCTAGCCATCTTTTCCAAAGCTAATTCTAAACCTTCTGGATCACCGCCAAAATATTGAACAAGCTCTGGATTCTCAACTCTGTACAACAACTTGATAGCTCTTGCGTAATTCATAAAACCTGAAACGGTTCTATACAAAGTTTGAGATCTCAATGAAGCCCAAATTCTTGTTCTTAAAGTATATTCAGGAGCAGCAGATTTGAAACCAATACAATAAAATGGTAAATCATCAATTTTAGATTTCAACCCGTCTTCACTTAATTTTTCAGAATCTTCACCGTTTTCATAAGCAGCAGTTTCTTCAGCCAAAATTTTTGTGTCTTTAACGAAGCAATCCCATTCAACTGGATGTAATTGTTTAAGATATTCTAATAATGTAACTCTTGAGAATTGATCATCTTCTCTGATAATTTCTCTAAGTGATAATAAAATTTTTTCTGAATAATGTGGAGTGAAAACAGTAAATGTAGGCATGTTATCAACAGGTAACGGTTCTGGAATTGGAGTTGCCAAAGATTGAGCAAAAAATGAAATTCTTCTTTCAGCTTCTGAATTTCTTGGGAAGAATTCAGTTTCGAAATTGTTATCATCTTGACTAACAAAGAAAGTTGGAGCTCTCAAAGTTCTTTTACCTTCAACTTCAGATGGAACTTGATGATATAATAATTTTTGAACATGATCAATAGCTAATAAATGTTCTCTGTACATTGAAATAACAATAGCATTCCAAATTTGTGAGATTAAAACTTTTGGTTTATATTTGATTTCCATTTCAGTAGTTGCTAAAATTTTCAGGTAAATTCTTTTTGGTAATCTTGTGAAAATGTTTCTCCATGGTGTTAAAATTGAAATACCCAAATAAAATGATCTACCAATTGAAAAGATACAATTACAAATAATATACCACATGTAAGTATCTAAAAAGAATAATAATAAATCAACAAGGTACATCAATCCTAGAACAACTTTTGCTTGATTTCTGCAAACGACATCTCTATACCAAACTTCACCAACACATCTCATAGTCATTTTAGATAAGTTTCTAATAGGATCTCTTAATGATAATGTTAAAAAGAAATAAGATTCAACTAATTTAGCAAGGAAAACTAAAACCCAAAGTAAATATGACATCCACATATCTAAACCTCTTAATTTAATAAAGTTGGCAGTAAATGTTTGTGATGAAATATATCTTCTTGATCTTTTGTTCATATAAGATGTGAATAAACCTCCTAAAGGCATAACTGCAAAAAATACTAAAGTGGCAACTGCAATGAAAAATCCAACGATTGAAACAGCATAACCAGATTTTGAATAAACAGTTAATCCTGTAACATAAAAAGTATAAACAACAGGAGCCAAATTAACAATAAATATCAAAATTAAAAACATCAAACGACGAGTTAAATGTTGAGCACCAGCCCATTCTCTAGGTACAAACATCCATTCAAAACATGTAGCCAATATTTGAAGTAAAGATGCAATGACACCTCCGATGGCACATGCAGCCCATCTAGATGAAGCTAAAGGTTGTTGATTTCTAGTTTGAACGTAATTTTTTGTGTAAATGGTTGGGGAGTTATAGGCAGTATACATCCAATAAACTGTACCATGAATAATCCAAATTCTATTGAAATTTGTTACAAAATGTAACCAAGTTCTAATTTCTTTATAAGTTTTAAAAAATACATTATTCCACTCGACTTCACCTAATCTTAAATAACGTTCTTCTTGGGGAATTTCAACTAATCTAGAACCATCTTCAAAAATAATTCTACTAATACCTTCTGGATACCAAAATAATTGATTCACATCATCGTATCCAATAATTTTATTATGATCTTTTTCTCTTTTAACAAATCTACCTTCGTAAATTTCATAAACTTGAGATCTTAAAAATCTATATAATGGAGTTATAACACGATTCAAATAATCACCTTCAGGTACTGGTTCTTGTCTTTGTTGACATAATGGAGATTGTAGATAATCATACGCAGCTTTATAAATATAACATAAAGCTTCAGGAGTAAAACGAACTTGATTAGCTTCACCCCATAATAATAAATACAAAGCAATATCTCTTACTCTTTCTTCAGGAGTCAAAGTATTCATTTTAGCTTTCCATCTGATTTCCGCAGCTTCTAATGAATAATCACCTTCTAACTCATTAGCTAAAGCATCAACGTCTTGACCATGTTCTTCAACGGCTTTTCTTGCCTTTTTAGATTTCTTGGAAGCTTTTCTGGCTTTTCTACCAATTTTACCAAGGGTCATATTAACAAATCCTAAAGAATCATCTAAATCCTGTTGGGATGAGAAATACCATTTTCTATAATTTGAATTCTCACCACCAATATAATCAGCGTGTAAACTTAATAAAGCTTGAGCAGGAGACATTCTTGAAGATCTTGAATCTAATAAAGTCATAAAATAATCAAACATATTTCTCATAGAATCTCTTTGAAAACCAAATTTGTTAGTTAAATCAATGAAAATATCTTCAATATGTTCAACTTTAATTGGAGCTTGTGGGTCAGCAGACCAAGCTGGATAAGGCAAATTTGAGGACATTTGGAATTGAGAAGGATCATAACCTTGACCTTGGCCACCATATATAGGAGTAGAAGCTCCGGATGACCTTGGGTCACCACCATAACTCATTTGAGAAGGAGTATATTGAGTTCCATATTGATCGTAACCAGGAGTACCAGGAGCTTGACCATTATAACTGAAATCTGAAAAAGCTTCAGGGTCGGCATTATAACTTTGAGCTGGCTGTCCACCAAACTGTGGATCTTGGTACCCATCCATATCGTATGGTTGTTGATGGTACTGAATGTTTGGATCGTAATAATCTTGATTTTGATTCACTTCATCGTATGGTTGTTGATAATAACCTTCATGATTTTGTGGTTGTTGGTTGGGATCGTAATAATTATTATTGTGGTTATCGTTATACGACATCTAAAATAATGTTAGTAACTTAAATACCAGTTATACAAATTGAAATTGGTTGTAAAACGAGATAAAATTAGCAACTTGATTCTTTTACTTTTTTGTTGTCTATAATTATAGATTAATACTATTGTTATTTTTTTTTTCTTTGACAATAATTTCTTTTGATTCAGATTTCTCGAGAAAGTATACCTTGAAATTTAGTAACTTTAATGGAAATGAAAATTTGAGCTTTAGCATTATTTCAAATGATTTCAGCAAGATAAATCAAATACAACAATTAATCACCAAATTCGTAATTTGAATATCTCTGTATTGAAATATTCTATCCAATATTAGTAAAAAATGCCAAAAAAATGCTAAGGGCTATGGTTTGTCAAAATACACTACTGTATATAATTCACAACCCAATTACATCGACATCAAATGAACATTTACCAACATTATGACTTTCCAATAGGCGATCTAATTATGCATCTGAGTAATATTATACTTCTTTTCATTCCATTGAACTCGAATTTAACTTGTAATTACAACCAAATGATCTGAATGAAATAGTGAAAAAAAACATACCTTTAAATTAATAGTCTTCTTAAATGTGATAGATTTGTTGCAAACGAATGTATTAACGAGACTTTGATATTAATTTGAGATGATTGTTACGGTGTGAATTAGAACGAAGGTTGGTTGAATCAAATAAGAAGAAAAGGAAAGGTAAAATAAAAAAAATAAAAAATAAATGAAATCATGAAATCAAAGCTGAAATCAAAGAATAAAATCTGAATCAAAAAAAAAAAAAAAAATTATAAAAAAATAAAGGAAAAAAAAAAATGTAAAGATAGAAGACTAAAGTAAGGAAAAAGATGAGAACAATTTCAATTAGATGTGATTACGTTATCTATTACAAACACCATCAGTAGTTAACGTTTCTAATAGCAATCACGTATTATGTAATAAATTACATTTATGCACATATTTAGCTCTGGATGCATCAGTTTAAACACGGTTCACGAAAAAAAACTGGATATTCAACTTTTGATCAAAACTAATGGTTTTACTTTGTTGTTAAAGTTTAAAGGTGACGAAAGCTGTCATCTTATACTAATAAATAAGTCCGTCAGGTCAATTATGCAATCAGATATGTACACAATTGATAGACAAAACCTTTAATTAGCATACACTAGATTTGTCCAAAATATGTATTTGTAAGTAAAAACTCTCATCAGAATCAATACATACTACTGCCTTGATTGTAAGATTACTTTGAGGTAATAGTATGAAAGCGTCGAAATAATATTCTTGATGACAGCTTTAAACGTTCACATTCGTTTTCTTAGCTATTGTACCCTAGAATAATAATTCCGATGGATTAGATCTATACCATTAGCTCGCAACAACCACAAAATCACGAGTTATAACTTATCTACTAGTCAATAATCGCAGGAATGATACGCGAACTAGTCAAATGTACATTCAATACCTCCTTGTTTCTTTATTCTAAATTGCCGGTTGTTAAGAAAATTCACATAATTCAGTTAATTGAAAACGATAACAATTCCGATCCAACCACTGATGATTTATTATTAAAAAAAATTCGATTTGTTTTTAGCTTTGCTTGTACGCTTTTCAGTTTATGAACTGGTTGCTATCTTCAAGCACCTATGTCCTTTTCTTTGCATCCACTCTAAACAAGGATGAAAAGTTGGCGTGCACGCATGTTAATTAAATCTTTAATGTATGTACGCGCTTATTGCATCTGCATTCCACGCTTTTAGTATAAAACAAAGTCCCAGAGTACACCTAATTCACAGTCTAAGTTACGATTCATTGGTTGAGCAGGAATCTCAAGATTTTGTCATAAAGTTTTTAATTTTTGACAATAAGCTAGTTAGTTCAAAGCTTTGTAGATCAAAGCTCGAATCACCCTCTGCCAAAAGTTAGAGATAAAACGCAAAACTACCTATTTCAATTAGAAAGACGCCTTATTTTCACCTTCAGCTTTGTTACTATTTCGAAACAAGGAAAAATCGTCGGCTGATAAAATGCGTATCATCCAACAGCCATTCCGCTCAACAGCCAAAATAGTACATCTAGGCAAAAAACGAAAAAAGTGAAAAATGTTTCACATTGTTGTGCTTTAGAGCAATTGCAAAAAGTAGATCCTCTAAGGATGAAAGATAAACAAACAATATATTTTGAAGTAAAAACAAGTACAAATTCAGCAGAACTCAAAGTTTCTCTATTCTAATGATATTTCTATGGAAATAAGTTTTGAAATTAATACTCTAGCTTTTTATGAATTTTTTTTGCCTGAATGCACTATTTTGGCTGTTGAGCGGAGTGGGTGTTGAATGGTACGCACTTTAATTAATTGTTATCCATAATTTGAAAGGAGTTTCAAGTTTACATGCAGGTGATTATATACATGTCAAGTAATTTAGCTCCTTGCTCTGCACTTTTTTAGTACCCAAAATTTTTTTACCGGAAATTACTAGCCGTTGGAAAGATCAGGTGGCGAATTTAATTTTGTAGACAGCGACTTGTTGTAGCTAAATATTTTATATGCTCAAAGTTTTAGTGCTAAGCATACACCAAATCAAATCCTCACATAGTAGTTTTTGATTAATGGTAAGTAATATATTTTCAGTGTTAGTTATTCAGGTTATTGAACTACATTGTTGAACGTAGCTTTTGCATGTTCCTGATATAGCGGGTATAAATTTAACAGAAAGTTATATACTATCAAAGTATCAGTGTTGATTTTTCGAAAAATTATACTCTTCAAAGACTTGAAAATTCAAAATTATTCACTCTTTTTTATGAGTTTTCAAGCAAATATTTTAAAAATGTGAGTAAGTCTTAAATTTGTAGATTTGAACAAAGAGAATTTGAATTGATTATTTGAAAATTCATACAATTTCAACTCATAGTTAAGTATAATTAAAATTGAAAGAGCTCAATCTTCTAATCACCAATATACATATCTCCTGTTCTTGCAAAAGGTTACATAAAGTAAAACTTGAAAGAACGTTATACTCAAACGTTATCACAAAAGAAAACCTAAAGATAATAATAATCTGTGGATATAACTAGTTGCAAAAACAATGAAAAACGCACGACCAAAAAAGCTGCAACCAATTGAAAATTTTTACACTACTTTGTACATGTGAACACGCCTTTTCATGTTCAATTTGTTGAAAAAACAGGCATTTCTAAAAAAAAAAACTTAACATTCAACTACTTCTTTGTTGACGAAATAACACTAGTATCAATTATCATGGTTTGATTTGTTACTTTTTAGGCTTAAACGTGTCGTATATGTTTGATTACATTTTCACTCAGATATCATTAAAATTATACGGTAGGCTTTGCTCATCCACGCTAGTGTATGCAATTGTATGACTATAAAACTATTCAAAGTTAAAGTGCAATCAACTTTTTCAACTTTATCAGTCTAGGTTTTTTTACTTATTGATGGGAGCTACATACTGAATAATCATTGAATTCAATTAAAAGAGACAGACTTCAATATAACGATTATATAGTTTCACGACTTTAAATTTCAATGAGTGTATGAAACTGTTGAATCATGGTTTTCATTTTGTTTTATTGCCATTGAAGCTTATTCGGTAGTTCAAACTGGTGAAGAAGTCAAAATTGATGAATCAAGTAGGAGTACACACTTGTTCGTATCCTATATCTGCTTTGATTGTTGCTAAAACTACTTGAATATTTTTCAAAAGTTATAAAGCGTTGAATTGATGTATTTATGACCAGAAATCTAGCCATAACTAATAAACAAGCTTGGAGAAACCGATACACGTTTATACCAGCTTTAAAATCTTGTTTTAATTATCAAATCATAATGGCTGCAAAAAAATTAGAACCCGATACTTATAGATGAAAACTTCTCTTGTTCAATATACAATATATTATAACTCGATTTCTAGTCTCGTTGTTATTGTTTTTCGTTGAATGAAATTTTTTTATTAAATTCTGAACTCACTAAATATGAAACTTGAAGAAGCAGAGTTGAACCCTGAGCTCTATGGACTTCGAAGATCACATAGAGAAAGAAAAGCTCAGACTATCATTGATTCAGATGATTCAGAGGAAGATTCAAAACCTACTCGAAAAAGAAAAAAAATTCATGATGATTATGATGATGATGAATTAGAAGAGGATGATGAAGAAGATGGAGAAGACATTGATTCTGATGATGATTTCATAGCCAAAAAGAAAAAGAAAGCTAAACGTCCCAAAGTCCTAGATGATGCTAACATCCGATTTTCATTGAGAAACTCAAAAAATGTTAATTACGTGCTAGATGAAAATGATGATGATGAAGATTTATTAGAAAGTGAGGTTGAAAATGATGATTATTATTACCAACAAGCTGTTGAGGAAGAACCAGAAAGAAGCATTGATATGGTTATGGATTATAAATCAGAATCAGCAGCAACTGATCCGAAAGAATATTCATACAAAATTAAATGGAGTGACGCAAGTCATTTCCATAATACTTTTGTGCCTTATAAAGAGCTTTCTCAATTTAAGGGATTTAAAAAAGTACAGAATTATGTTAAATACCTCATACAAGATCAAGAATATAGATCTGATCCATATACAACCCGTGAAGAAATTGAAGCATTAGATATTGAAAGAGAAAGAAAGAGAGATGAGCAAACTGAGTATACTCAAGTTGAAAGAATAGTGGACTCAAAAAGAATACAAGAAGATGATGGACAAAATAAAATGTTCTACTTTGTCAAATGGAAAAGACTTTATTATGATGAGTGTTCTTGGGAAGATGGTGAAGAAATTGCAAAGATAGCACCTATTGAGCTATCTAAGTATCAACAACGTCAAAATTCTAAAATTCTTCCACAATATTCATCCAATTATCAACCTTCACAACGACCTAAATTTGAAAGACTTATAAAGCAACCACCGTTTATCAAAAACGGAGAATTGAGAGATTTTCAATTGACTGGTTTAAATTGGATGGCATATCTTTGGAGTAAAAATAACAATGGTATATTAGCTGACGAAATGGGTTTAGGTAAAACAGTTCAAACCGTTGCATTTTTATCTTGGTTAATTTATGCCAGGAGACAAAATGGTCCTCATTTAGTAGTGGTACCTTTGAGTACAATCCCTGCGTGGCAAGAAACATTTGAAAAATGGGCACCAGATTTAAATTGTATTTATTATTTAGGTAATACTGAAGCAAGAAAAATCATACGTGATTATGAATTTCCCAAATTTAATATCTTATTAACAACATATGAATACATTCTAAAAGATCGTTCCGAGTTGGGATCTTTTAAATGGCAATTTTTAGCTGTTGATGAAGCTCATAGGCTAAAAAATGCTGAAAGCTCACTTTATGAATCTTTGAAAAGTTTCAAAGTTTCTAATAGATTATTGATAACTGGTACACCACTACAAAATAATGTTAAAGAGTTAGCTGCTTTATGTAACTTTTTAATGCCTGGTAGATTTACAATTGATCAAGAGATTGATTTTGATGATCCTGATGAACATTATATCAAAAGCCTTCAAGCTGCAATCAAGCCATATATTTTAAGAAGGTTGAAAAAAGATGTTGAAAAATCATTACCATCAAAGACTGAACGTATTTTACGTGTGGAATTATCAGACATCCAAACTGAATATTATAAAAACATTATAACGAAAAATTATGCAGCTTTAAATTCTAATGGCTCACAGATATCATTACTAAATGTCATGAGTGAACTTAAAAAGGCATCAAACCATCCTTATCTATTTGATGGAGCAGAAGATCGTGTATTAAAGAATTATAAAACTCGTGAAAACATGCTAAGAGGAATGATTATGTCATCCGGTAAAATGGTTTTGTTAGAGCAGTTATTAACCAGATTGAAGAAAGAAGGTCATCGAGTCTTGATTTTTTCTCAAATGGTAAAAATGTTGGATATTCTAAGTGATTATTTGACTGAAAAGGGTTATAAATATCAAAGGTTAGATGGTGGAATACCTTCATCTCAAAGAAGAATTTCAATTGATCAGTTCAATGCCCCAGACTCACAAGATTTTGTATTTTTATTGTCTACCAGAGCCGGTGGATTAGGTATCAATCTTATGACTGCTGACACTGTAATTTTATACGATTCAGATTGGAACCCACAAGCTGATTTACAAGCAATGGCAAGAGTTCATAGAATTGGTCAAACAAAAAATGTATCAGTGTACAGGTTTGTCTCAAAAGATACTGTTGAGGAAGAAATTTTGGAAAGAGCTAGAAAGAAGATGATATTAGAATATGCAATTATATCATTAGGTATAACTGATGTTAATAATAAAAACAAAAAAACAGACCCATCAACAAATGAATTGAGTCAAATTTTGAAATTTGGTGCTAGCACCATGTTCAAAGAAAATGATAATCAAAAGAAGTTGGAAAATTTGAACTTGGATGAAGTTTTGAATCATGCTGAAGATCATATCACGACTCCAGATTTAGGAGAATCAAACTTGGGTTCCGAAGAGTTTTTGAAACAATTTGAGGTTACTGATTATAAAGCGGATGTTGAATGGGATGATATAATACCACAAGAAGAATTGGCAAGATTGAAGGAAGAAGAAAAGAAAAAAGCAGATGAAGAATTTTTACAGCAACAAATAGCAATGTCATCACGAAGAAGAGAACCTCCTAAAGAATATTCAGAGCTAAGTGAAAAAGAGGTTAGAAGTATATATAGATCAATTTTGAAATGGGGTGATTTACATGGTAAATGGGAGAAATTGGTCGAAGAAGGTAGTATATCTAATAAACTCATATTAGTTAAACATGCATATCAGGAACTCATTAAAATTTCAAAAGATTTAGTTGCTAAAGAAGAAGAAAGAAGAACTAATGAAAAGGACATTAAGAAGAATACTTTATTATTCACTTATCAAGGTATAACAAATCTTAATGCAACAACAATCCTTGATAGAATCAAACAAATAAAAGTTCTCACCAATAACGTTCACAATAATAGTATTGAATTGAAAAAAGAGCCAAAGCCAACGAAGGGTTGGGATTGTGAATGGTTAAAAATTGATGACGAGAATTTACTTGTTGGTGTAAATAAATTTGGTTATGGATCATGGATCCAAATCAGAGATGATCCTTTGCTAGGTCTACAAAATAAATTGTATTTGGAATCAAATGATAAAAAAGTACCTGGTTCTGTTCATTTGGGTAGAAGAGTTGACTATTTATTCACTTTACTTAATGAAGCATCCATATCGTCATCGTCAGCGACAACAATAAACACATCATCGTCATTAGCATCAACTTCGAAGAAGGGTAAGAAATCAGCAACATCAACATCATCAACATCACAGCTGAAACCTAAAGCGCCAGCTCGAAGAAAACCAAAATCTGAAACTCCAGAGCCTAAAAATTCTAAAAAACAAGATGAGTCAGCCATCATGAAAAAAATACAACCATCTTTAGATTTACTACACAAAGGTAATAAAGGGTTGTCCAAACAAGAATGGACAAAGATATTGAAAACTGAATTATTAAATGTAGGGAATTTCATAGACGATCAAGTTAAACTAAAAACTAGAGATAAAGAAAAAATTCGTAAAGAATTATGGACCTATGCTGGATTATATTGGCCCTCGAAAGTTCCAAGCTCAAAAATAAGTGAAATGTATAATAAACTTAAATCAAGAAGTAACTAAGTTGATATTTTATTATCTTTTTTTTTAATTCATATCATTTAAATATACACACTAAATCCTCAATTGTTTTTGAAATCTTCATAAGCTTTTAAAGCATCATCAAAATGGGATTGGAATAATTCTTCATCTTGTAATAATTGTAATAATTCTTCAGTTTCTAAACCGAGCATCATACCAGTAATTTTACCAGCTGCTTCTGGATCTTGAACTTTAGCAATAACTCTTGGGTATAATTGTTCACCCAACATTCTTTTTTCATCGACAGGTGGTTGTGGTCTCATTTGAGGTTGTTGGAATTGAGGTGGCATATACATTGGGACTGGTTGATTTGGGAATTGACCTCTCATTCTCATCATTTGTGGTGGATAAGGACCGTTACCATAAAACATTGGTGGCATAAATTGACCTGGCAAACCAGCATGTGCTGAAGCTAATCTTGCAGTGTTTCTGGCTTGAATTTGTTGTTCTAATTGTGATCTTCTAACATCTTTTCTTTGAGCTAAAGCAACATAGATTGGTTTGTTATGAACCAATTTTTGATTCATTTGACTAATAGCTTTTGTAGCTTCTTCTGGAGTGGTGAAACAAACAAATCCAAACCCTTTTGATTTACCTGTATCATCAACCATAACTTTGGCACTAGTGATTGAACCAAATTCTTGAAAAATTTCTTCCAATTCTTCACTAGTGATACTATCATCTAAGTTTTTAACAAATAAATTGATACCTTGATATTTTTGAGCTTTTTCAATTCTAGCTTTTTCAAAACTATCTCTTAATTCAGAGCTACGTTCAGATTTTTTTTGAGCTCTACCAACGTAAATTTTCAAACCTTCAACTTCTTTATCATTCAATTCATCGATTGCTTTTTGTGCAGCATCATGAGTTTCATAATTAACAAATGCAAAACCTTTAGATTTACCTGATTCATCTTTTTCTAAATGGAATGAAGTGATAGTTCCAACTGGTGCAAATAATTCTTTGATAGATTCTTCACTCAAATTGGTTGACAAATTTTTGACAAAAACATTGGTGAAGTTAGATTTAGCTTCTTGGATTTTAGAATCTCTATCTTTTTTAGAAATATGTTTACCAACAAAAACTTCACGATCATTTAACAACATACCGTTAACATTTTCAATTGCAGCTTCTGCAGCTTCACTAGTTTCGTAATGAACAAAACCAAAACATTTACTGACACCATTTTCATCGGTAGCAACTTTACAACTTAAAATTTTACCAAAAGCACTGAAAGTATCATGTAAAGCTTTGTTATCAATAGCTGGATGTAAGTTTTTAATGAAAATGTTACCGTCACCAGATCTTCTTGTAGATGGATCCCTTTGTGACCACATAATTCTACAAGGTTGACCATCAATCAAAGAATAGTTTAATTCCTCAATTGCTTTTTCACCATCAGCGGCAGCAGCAAAATTAACATAAGCATAACCTAATGATTTTTTGGTTACTGCGTCTCTACATACTCTGATAGAAGAGACTTGACCAATTGGTGAAAAAGCTTCAAACAAAGTAGCTTCATTGACAGAAGGAGCTAATTCTCCAACGTACAAACTAGCCGAAGCTTCTTGAACTTTGGTTTCACCTTGTTCATTAACTTTGTCATCGGTTGATGATTCCAAGTTTAATTTTTCAACTTTATCTTGTAATTCATCCATTTTTTTTTTTATCTTTTTGTAGATTTTCTAATTTTTTTGTATTTTTTAAAATATATGATTGATGAAGACTAATAGATATATAAAATATTATCAATACTTCAAAAAGTTATTTCCTTGATTTGGTGTTAAATAAAGGAGATGAGTTGGCGAAAATTTTTGGAAAAAAAAATCTTTATACAGACGAAACAGAATCTCGATATCAGAACAAAACTTATTACAGCTTTTTGAAAAAAAGAGAAAAGAATAATCAAAAGATTTGGTCAAAATCAATCAGTATGAAATGCTTTTGTATACTAAAAAATTGAAGATATTTAAAATCAGTGATACATGGTGTTGTAAACCTAAGCAAAAGTAAATTGCAAGTCGTGCACATTACAAATACGATTTTTAAAATCAGCTTTATCAGCGATTTCGATAACAGAACACATAATCGCCATTTAAGTTTACACTTATTTGACCTCATTTGAGATGAAAGTGTAGTGTAATAACGAAAGACTTGCTTGAATTTTATAGAGCTTGCAGCAAGGTTGTTGTTTCAGCGGTTAATTCAATTTTACTATCCATGAAGTTAGAGCTTTGTTACGCGCCGGGAATTGTTGAATCAAAAGTATATTTCTATCGCTCGGGTATGCTCAATAAATATATCACTCACGCTGTGCTGTATCACGCTACAATGTTTATTAAACAATAAATGGAAATCTATTTTCTCCAAGAACCATTTTTCTGCCAAAAAATTTTCTCTATGTACTTCAATATATGCCGGGTAAATTGATTTATCTTAACAATAGACCTTCATTAAACAATAAGATGAACTTATCACTTTAAAACTTCTTCGATATGATTTTAAACAACTCTTCTTTATAGCAGAATTCGAATAAAGATGATTCTCTGATTGTACCCACAATTGAATTTCTTTATATCCTTCAGATGAATAAAGGCTGCAAATCTGCAATTGTTTGTTCTTGCCCTAACATCCATAAGCTGATATGAATAGAAAAGTTAAGCATTTTTTGAATTCATTCATTTTATGAAAGTTTCAGACGGTTTATAGAACAGAAAGAAGTTTTATTTCTACGACTGCAAATATTCAATGAAAGTTTTGATCAAAACATACAACTCTAGATTGAGGCATTCAAAGACTTTTCTAAAATTAAAATATGATAGCTTGATCTTGAACCTGTCATCACATTAAGAGCTGTGAACATGAAATCAATGAAAATACTTTTTAGCTAAAATTTTGAAAACCTGATCAAGACTTTTCCTATCATTTAATTTTAATTCGACTCAAGAATAAAGTAGTGATTTATTGAGAACTATGAAACTATTTTTGTGGATAAATAGGGAACAGTTTATTAATCTCATGAGACAAGCAGCAATTGTATTTGGGTTAAAAATATCAGATCTAGCCGCTGACGAACACCAAGCGCGTGATTTTAGCAGCCAAATGGTTAGATTCTTTCGGTTGTCCAAAATAAATTTATATAACCGAATTCTTATAGTCTGATTCCAATGATATGAATAATATTACTTTTTTGATTTTGATCAAGAATGGTAAAAATTTACCTTTGGAGTCTCAATTTTGACAAATCAAGCGCTAGTAATTTTCGCTAAGTGTTTCGCATAAAACAAGATTCGATCTTATTGATTCTATATTGATTGTATCAATTGCTTAATCATTCCTTGATGAACTCTTTCAATGGATCAATATTTTCAAATCGAAAATCTCCTTCCTTGTAAGCATTTGAATATCTTTTAATACCATTGGTTTTGCCGAGCCAATTTATATACAAATTTTTGAATATTGAGCCCGTATCAAAGACATTATCATAGGAAGCTTTTTGTTTATACACGTAATTCAAGTACTCTCTAGTGGTTAGATTTTGGCCAGTCAAAAACAAATGAAATAATAGTAATAGACCTGGATATATCACCGCAATTGACGAGTATATAAGTAGTAATAAACTTACCGGAGTTTTGTGGATGGTTTTTTGCTTTAATTGAATGGACGAATTGATGATTAAATAGAAACATGACAAAACGCTTGATAGTAGGAACCATAAGAAAAATTTGTAGTTTCGTTCCCCAACACAGTTGTTAAGAAATACACAATGATGATCATGGTTTAGGACACATATTTGGCATATTGAACAATGACTTGTTCTTGGGGGCCTCCATATGTGACAAGTTGAGCAGTATTTCACCTTGACTCCAGGAGGCAATGTTACAGTATTAAAGTACTCATCTGGTGGATCCGATATCGTGAATCCTTGATCTACTTCGTTAGGGATGTGTAAATTTTTTGGCAATACACCAGGATCAAATGTAGCCACTTTTATGAAATAAAGAATTGTGAGCAACCAAAGATAACTGAAAATTATTACTATTGCAGGTGATTTTTGCCAAAACCATTTCGCTTCAAAGATCCAATACAAAGCACCTGGTACTATTAATAACACTAGCGTGATTAAATTTATTGGTTTTGCTTTTACACTTTTCAATCTACCGCCAAAAAAATATATGTTTCTATCATTTTGATGCTTCTCCTCTATCAAGGTAGGATCTAGTATCAACCAATTGGTTATCACTTTTTGTACAAGTGTTAGTTCTGTTAGGTTTGATTTTATATCTAAACTCATTAAGAAAAAAGATTCATCAATGTTTCGTAAAACAATCTTGAGACCGAATTTCATACAACAACGAGGGTTCAAAATAACCCCACCGCGATTAGCTAATTTGAAGAAATGGCATTTTGTGGTTAATATAGTAGCAGGAGCTTACATTGGAGGGTTGATTATATCACTTGGGTCATTATATTTCTTGTACAAAGATGCGAATTCGAGACAACCAATACCTTGGGAATTAAAATATCAAGACCGAATTGATACAGTCAAAGCTATCAATAAAGATGATGTTCTAGAAAGCCCTAGATACGCAGCAAAACATTATCGAAGGTTATTAATAAATTTATATAAAGAGGTAAATCCTGATTTTCAAGAAAATAGTGGGTATGATGTACCGATACTTGACAAAAGTGCACTTTTGAACAAATCAACTAAATTTGCTAATTTTTATTTTGACATTCTACTCAGATATGCGAAAGCTTTATTAGCCAAAAATGAAATAGAAACTTCTGTTTCAATGTTAAAAAAAATCATCAATGACGATTTTGTTTTCAACAATTTAGCTGATCCTGAAAAATTATCATATGGAAGTAGGCTATTAAGCAAGATCACAACGGATAGAAACGAAAAACTATTGTTGTTGACGCGTTCGATTGGCATGTTGGCAAAAACATTTAAATTTCAATTAGACGAAAATTATCTATTGAAAAGTGATAAAATATCTGATGAATTACTCACCACTTTAAATCAGTTAGCATTTGAACTAGCTACTATGGCTAAGTATGAAAAATCGAAAAAGGATAAATTTATAAATCAATCGTTACAAATCTATTTATCAAATTTGAAAATTCTTGAGAATATTCAAGCTAGTTTGGAACAAGGAAAATTTCAATTGAATTATCCGTTATTTAATTGTGATCGTGAGAATATAGTTTTGCAAATTTGTTCTTTGAAAGCTCATGTGAGTGAAATTTTATTTATAAAAGGATTCAGAGACAAGGCGATTGAAATGTCAAAAGAAGTTGTAGATGAAATCTACCATGATTACAATTCGTCCTCAAAAGTATCACCTATTCTTATTGAAGTTTTACACAATTTACAATTAATGTACGAGAAAATCAACAATCAAAAAGAAGTGAGGAAGTGTAAGGAAATTAGAGATAAATTGCCAGTATACGAAGGTGAATTAAATCGAAGCTGGTATGACGAGATGATTGCCAAATGGAGTAAAATCATTTATGAAAGAGGTCCTTTGGGTATTCTTGAGAAACCATTAAGAGAGAGATACGGGCCAAAACTGAGACTCAAAGAAATTGAGGAAATTGAGGATGAGAATGAAGTTGTATAAACTTGTAAATAAAGGTTATTGTTTGGTAGCGCATTTCATCTGAAAAATCTGATCATGGTTATCATATTTAAAAGAGGTATCAAATTATTCACAGATAACCTTCAAGCTAGTCTACCCTTAACACTACCTCTAGATTCAGAATTATTTAAAGACTGTACGAGAACACGATTTGCACTTGTGAAACCATACAATTACCAGCATAAATTCCAAGTTGTGTATATTGATAGAGAATCTCTACCGGAGTATTATCATTTATATAAATTTCAAAGTAAATTTCAATATGTCAAAAATATAACTGAAATTACATCCATAGAGTTTGGTAGGGCTTTTGGTAATTTTATAAGTTTGAAAATTCATGGGAACAGGAGAAGAACTGCACAAAGTATAAGTATGATAAATTCAATTATAGGACGTCAGTTGAAAATAGAGAATTTTATAAATAAGGAGAACATTTATCCCAACATGATGTATTTAGGTGTTCCGTCGAAAAACTTGAAGGAAGAAAGTTATAAACAAATTCATTATATGCATAACTCAATAATGGGTAAGATTATAGGTCTCAATGGTCATAATATAAAAATTCTTTTAGGGAAGTATAATATAAATGAAGCCTTGACAGTCGGCACAGATCAATTACAAACGCAATTTCTGAAAACTGATGAAAAGAATGAATATACACAGTTGACTTTGGTTGGAAGTGCACATTCCATAGAATTAGCTGATAAGTTTTTAATTGTGAAAATCAAAAGGCATCTTGCATGGAGAGAAAGAAACGAACAAAATGTTGTTGGAAGCCAATTTTATGAACAAATTCAAAGACAATATTTGAAAAATGGAATCAGTGCTTCCGATTTTGATTACCTTCGACAAGATAATACAGACAATGATTTAGAACAATTTATGGAAAGTTTGTAAATATAAATCAATAAAAAATTGATTCCATTCAGTGTTTGAAATAACATCGCTACCTAAATATTTCCACCAATCAAAAAATAGTTGAAATAATCACTAACAAAATCAACCAACCCCAGTTTGTTCACATCACACGTATCTTTTTTTTCTTCATTATACAATGTTATCATTATCACGTAATATTGGTATTAAACCTATAAGATCCAGCGCCTTTTTACTTAGAGGTATCAAAACTATTCCACAACCACCAGGATTCATTGTTGGTACTGTGAATGATGCATATGTTCCCCCAAAACCTCATAAATTGGAAGGTTCATTACATTGGACTAGTGAAAGATTAGTCAGTGTTGGCTTACTTCCATTAACATTAGCTCCTTTATTTACAGGTGTATCTACATTGTTAGACTCCACATTAAGTGCTTTATTGTTATATCACTGTTTTGCTGGATTTCAAAGTTGTATTATAGATTATATTCCAAAAAGAGTTTATGGAGTTTGGCACAATTATGCAATGTATTTATTAACACTCGGTACCGGAGTTGCAGGTTATGGTATCTACAAAATCGAAGAAAAAGACGGCGGTATAACTAAAGTAGTTGGTAAATTATGGAAAGCATAATCACAATTCAAATATATATTTATTTTAAGTATTATCGGGGGTTTTTCTTTTTCGAGATAAGTCTTTTGGCTGATCAATTTCCATTTCCATCTTCAACGGTATGAGTTTATCAGTTATCCAATTTTTCAATCTTGTTTGAGCATTTGATAATGATTTCTCGGGTATGTCTTCCATCTCATTTAAGATATGTAACGTGTAGAATTTCGAGTCATAGACATCTCTGCCAAAAGAGTCATTAATTATCCAAGCATTATTTACCTCATCTATTTTTAAATTTATTAGCTTTTTAAATGTAAGTTCTATAACATGCTTGTCTAAATTTTCGAGTTGATATTTTTGAAATTCAAGTGAGTCCAATTCTAATCTTGAGTTCTCGTATTCATTGCATATAGATATTATTGTTAATTTTATTAATTTATCTATCAAGAATTGGTCTAACTCTATGAAATGATATTTATATTTTAAGTAATGATTATAATTTCCAAAAGTAAACAACTCTAATGTGTTTATCAATTTTTGATCTTCTTCAGAAAGTTGATTATAATTTTGGTCAACGTCTAGTAAATTTGTAAAGTAACTATACTTGTCTTCCCTGAGCAATTGTGGGATGTCGATGATCTCCATAATTTTTATATTTCGAATTATCAGATTGACGTTTGTCCTTTTTTTTCCCCCGAATTAGAAATTTTACATATAAATTGTAGTTAGCATTTATTAATTCACTATTTTTTGCAAATAAAATCCTAAAATCATGGCTGACATTGCAATTATAAACGTCAGTATGTATTGTTTTTCATCATGTGATATGGTCGGTTGATCGATTTTTTTGGGAAATGGTTCAGTTTCTTTAAAAGGTAAAATTATAGATGAAGATGTTAGTTCGGGCTCTGGCTCAATAATTATATCATCTGATTCATCGTCACTCAGTGGTGGCGTTAATTCAATCGTTTCTTTAATACTTGTGATGGATCCACTTTCAACATTTTTCAAATTATCTCTCACCGAAGGTGTTCTTGATAAATCCATTATAAAGCCATTTATTGCCTCTGATACATCTTCTTCTTTTTCATTTTGTGCCGATCTCAATGCTATTTCATCAGCCAACTCTTTTGTATCTAGCAATTCCTGTTTCAATTTATTTCTTTCGTCTTCTAATGACTTAATCAATTCTAAATTAGATTTATGTTTCTCTTCAATATTTTTACTGCTCAATTTTATTTCATTCAAATATTTGATCAATTTTGCATTTTCATCTTCTGTCAGTTTCAATTTATCACTTAGCAGGTCAACCTTATTTAGACTTTCTTTCTCTAATATCTTAACTTTCTCTTTAAATTCATTATTTAACGATTTTTCTTTCAATAATTTATCTTCGATAGATTTAAATTCTTTTTCAAATTTCAAATTCAAGTAATTCTTACTCAAATCGTTTATTTGCGAACTATAGTTAGTCAAAAAATTCGATAAAGTATTCACACTGGAAGATTGTTGTTTTATTCTAGATAAATTTAGAATCAACAAATTTATAACATTCTCTAGTGTAGTTGTATTTGTGATTTGTGAATTATTATAAATACCAAGATTAGTCGAGTATAACCCTAATAGGTTGTCATCTAAATTTGGATTAACATCTCCAAATAGAGCGGTATCAAATGTAATGTCAACTGACTTTTTAGGTTCGTTAATTTGTTTATATATGTTTTCAATAAATGATAAAAGTTTCAATTCAGTAGAATCAACCTCTTTCTTTTTGTCATTATTGTTGACTATAGTTATGTTTTCGATCTTCAAACTAATTTGTTTATGGGTTGATTCTGCCTGGACATTGAATCCTAGACAAACAAAATCATCAATGTTAATTTCAACAGGTTCACTACCTAATCTAGTATCATTTAAATATGTTCCGTTTGAAGAGCCCAAATCTTGTAGCATTAAATGTCCATTACTTGGGTCGATATAAATTTGAGCATGGTTTCTACTCAAAACCCTAGAATCAAAGTATCCATTAGTCACATCTGGTTTATGTTTCGTGCCAGTTGGGCGACCTAGCTTCGTTGTTTCTGGGTATGTAGCAACCGACAAATGCTTCTTTACAAAAGTTTCATTCAACGGTTTTAATGTGACATAAAACTGAACTTGATTTCGTTTCTTGGGATGCAATAAACTATCCCGCTTGGGTTTCGACGGTAATAAAACCACTTGTGAATGTGAGTTTGATCTTTTTCTATTTCCATTGACTACCTTTTCTTTATTCTTTTGTGGTGGATTTTTGACAAATATTGAATCATTTTTTTGATCTAAATTTGGAAATGGACTCTTGTGATTATTGGGTAGAGGAATTTCAAGATTGGTCATGATTACAATAATGCCAGATTATTGAATCATTAATGTAAAATTTCAAAAAAGATTAAACTAAATTGATTTTTTAAAAAAAATGAGAAATTATTTTGTTTTGTTTTGATTTTTAAGAATATATGACAAACAATCAATACAATATATTATCAAGTTGTAACCATCTGCTTGAGGAATCTATAGGCTTATTGAAGAACTCGAATAAGGTTCTCACTGAAACCACGCAAGATTGTCAGAGATTGAAGTTGATCTTGTCAAGAAATAAGATATTTAGCTTGGTACCTGAATTAGATTTACTTGATGCAAAATATCAATTCAAACAAAATATAAATCCATTTATTGAGCAAAACTTGAATGAATTAAGTTTGAAAGTCAACAAATTATCCTCAAAAAGGTTAGCATTGCTCAATGAATTGAAAAATAAAAAGAGAAACAGTTTAGCTCACCAAGATAAGGACAAAGTGACAAAATTAAAATTGTTAAAAGATAAAAAGAAAAGACTAGAGAAAATTTATCGAAATTTGGTATATAATGAGTAATTTCTACTTGATGGTTTGTTAAAGATATCGAATTCGTACTAAGAATACGAATGAAGATTTATAGAAAAAGAGCATCAGATTTTTTTTGAACTATTCCGATTCTAAAAGCAGGCGATGATAGAGAATGTGAAATATGATAATCTTTTTTGATCAAGTTTGAAACTGGTATAACATCTCGGAGTATGGAACTTTTCAAAATATTCATGAAATACCTTTTAAAGTTTGATTACAGTCACATTGGTAATGATAACTTCAAATGATAAGCAACAGTGGTGGATCCACCTGCTTCTGTTTTTATAATCTAACTCATACAATTTGAGTACAATGGTAAGCCTTTTGTAGTTTTTTCAGATTTTTAGAATAAAAAGACTGAACCCTATTGATTGTTTTACCTACTAGCTATTTCCTTGCATATATTGTTCAGGTTGATTACGATTTAGCGCCCACTTTATAAATTTTATCTACATTATGACTTACCAAAACAAAAGAAAGTAATAGTCTGTAAATTGAAAACTCTGTTTATTTAAAATCTAATTAACTCAAATAAAAATGTATAAAATGTAATCCTATTGAATTGAATAAGTACCTGGACTGGCTCTGCTTACGCCAACATCTGTTTTGTTTAACTCATTGGTACAATAACTTCTTCGTCTTGTGTATCGTCTCTTTTAGAATCTTTACCTGAGTCTAAATCAATTTTCAAGCTGTTCAAATTAAAGATGTTCTTAGCTGATACTAAAGAAACAATAGCTAATAATATGACTGATGAGAATTTCATTCTGTAAAATGTTGTTGATAAATTAAAAGGAGAGATGGATGGATTTTTTCTTTGCTTTTGGTCATGGAAACTTTACAAATATCCAAAATAGGATGTTGCGGCGCTTTTAAGTATTTCCTATACACTTCTATACACTCAAGATATGAACTCCATTAATTTCTTTGAGTTGACCACTTGAAGTATACTCAATTTTGTACTTAATTTTCATTTGCTTCTGTTGTGGATTTTCAATCTTGAAACTTTGCAAGATTTTGGTTGCTGGATTTAGATTATCATTCGATTGAGGTTGTAAATTTAAAATCACATTTTTAGGTACAGCTAAATATAATTTGACATTATTAAAAGTGTTCTTAGATGACAATATTAATGAACCGGTTAAACTAGTTAATGTAGATGAAGAAACTCCTAAATTCAACTCTAAATCTGATTGATGTATTAAAACTGTTTTTGTAAATGTGGATGAACTGGAAACATTTGATGGAGTTGCATTTGGAAAATTTAATCCAAATGGTGATAATGAAGATAAATTAGATTGTAATTGGGGTGGTGGTGATGGGGAATTTATATCCCCTAATAGATTCAAATTATTGTTTAAATTAATGGAACCTCCAGAACCATAAAGATTAGATAAATCAAGAGAATTTTGTGTGTTTTGATAGTTTTGCTGCTGTTTGCTATCATTAAATGTCAAATCAGATAATAAATCAACAAATCCTTGCTCTTGTTTATCTTCAGCTGCATCCTCTGGATCATCATCAAAATCAATAAGATTTAAATCACCACCATTAGAAGTTGTAGTATTAGTTCCAATGTTTGCACCACCTTTCAACCTTTCAAATTTATGAATGACATTATTAACAGCATCGTTTAATTTTAAAATCTTATCGACATCATTTTCGTCATCTTCATTTATAATTTTTTGAATTACTCCACTTGAGGATTTTATTTGAGAATATAATTGTATCACAGTTTCATCTTCTTCGGTTATCTTTTTATTTGATTGCTCTAAAGTAGTCAACATTTCATCTAAAATGCTTGTTTTTCTATCTAATTTTGTGATATCTTCTTGTAACTTCTTTTTGTTTTCTTTCACATTATCATCTCTGAAACCAGCCATAATTTTCATGATTTTATTAGCTTCTTGTAAATCATTAGGTTTACCACTACGAATCAATTCTTGTAATTTTGAAGCATTAACAATTTCCTCTTCTTTTTTCAATTCTTCCAAGGATTTTAAAGTTTCGCTTGGATTCAACACTGATATGTCTTCGAGTTTAACCTCAGGAAATATATAACCTTTGTTGGACAATAAACGATGCATATCTTTAATATACTTGAAATCATCTTTATATTTTGAAGTTTTACATATAGTTTGGTACCACTCTTCAATATTCAACAAAATTAATCTTTGCACCTTTGTGATTCTTAAAGGAGGTCTCTCAGGGAATCTTTTAACAAGTTCATTTAAGAATTCTTTTCTCGAAATTTGTAGATGAAATGGGTATCCACAATTTTTAACCAAATTATCTAACAAAGCCAATGCCAATTCAGAGGTTTGAGAATCTTTTTGTGAAATCAATTTGACAACTGCAATTGCAGCATCTCTCGATGCTGAACCACCTTTAGCGTTGACATAATCACAAATTTCAAGATTCAATGCAAGATTGGGTTCCTCATTTGTTGGTCGACATGCTCTATAAACTCGTCTCAATAATTTTGGATTGACTTTTTCTAAAGAATAGCCCATATTTTATATGTATATGTATGAGATTAGACGAATTGGTAGTGATTTAATTTCGTCCACTTATTAAAAAAGTAGAGCAAAGGAAAAAAGGGAATCGTAATCGTGCACCGTTTCCCAAACATTATGTCTATCAATCAACTAGATTCGATAGATAAAGACTCACGACTGGATGAAATGGAAAATGAGGATTCAGATCCATTGGAATTGAGACAATTGTCTTTGAGCTATGATTATTTAATGTATAAAATCAAAGACCACATAAACACTCTCACAGAACAAACTTATCAATCTATAAAAGAGAAACAAAATTTTATAAAGGAAGATTATTTTGAAAAGCAATTAGAATTAACAAAGAATTATAAACAAATTGACCAGATGTTAAAGACTTGTACTTCTATAGAATCGGAGTTTTTAAAGTTGAATCAATTACAATATTTCATTCAAGATTTCAAATCCAGGCTAGATCACCTAGAGGCAGAGTTTGATAAACTATGACTAAACTTTATTATGTACAGTATCTATATTTGGTGCTGGTGTTGGTGGAATCGGTCTCTTATCACCATGGTTCGAAATTTTACCATATTTTCCCACTAAATGTTTCTCCAACAATATAAAATTCCTTGAATTACACTTGTATAATACATTTATAAAATCTCCAACAAAGGGGATCAATCCGATACCAAAATCAAACATTACATTAGCCATCATTTGAGTTTCAATACTTGCTGGTATACCTCCATCTATCTGTTTAGCTTTTTTGACTAGTAACAAAGCAAAGTACAATGCAAGGAAATCACCAATCACAGGTATCAATCCGATAATTCCTGCCCAACCAATTCTTAACCCACATAATGATAGTTGTAAATCTAATCTATAGGCTTTGTTTTTCACTGAATTCAACACCTTTAAATCGTTCTTGGGTATATAATCAGGTAACCTTCTTTTTCTACGAGCACCTTTACGTTGGTAAAAATGTAATTCATTCTCCGGAATCTCTTCGAAATATGGATCTTCATTCGGTGCTCCCATGGTGATTACATGATCAAGATTTGTCTAAATTTGTCAGTAAGTTTCAGACTAGTAGTTTTTAATTACTTGCTTTTTGTAAGAAATATTTGTATAACAATTGAGACATTATGAAATCAAATAGTTCCTCTGTTGGAAAGATCTCTTTCTATTGCGGTTGTTTCAAGTATTTTGCGGCTGAATTTTGATTTTTTCAACTTGTCACGAAACGCTACCAGAATCTAATTTAGCAACCATTTACCTTCAAACTTAGATTTCAAGTGAATACAAGCACATTCGCCATAGGGGTTAAATTGAATATATATGGTCTTATCCAAAAAAGTTTTGAAGAGTTTTTGAAGTTTTTATCAAAATTTCAATGTAATTCAAGATGTTTCTATTTCGAGATTGCAAGAAAACGACACAAAACTTGCAAAGTTGACTTTCAACTAATATTGCTTGTAGTAGAGAGACCTGTTCATGAAAATATATTTTGAGATTCTTGAATTAAAACATCAAAGAAAAGCACACATTCTATAAAAGTATATAATTTCAGCCTAAATTTATACCGACACAAGCATGAATACAAATTATACTTTTAAATTAGTACACTTAGGTTTTACTATTAGTTACTATGTGGTCTTATCCCTAATATATACGAGAAAAAAAAAAGAAGTGAATTTCCAGAGACTTCATTAAATTTATAAAACCAAGATTGAAGGCTTGATGATTGTTGTGATGTTTAGTTGAAAAATTGAATTCAAGCTGATCATATCAAAATTGAATCCTATAGAAGTAAAAGTATCTTTTTTGATTTGGCAGTTTCAATGTGCACTGGATCAATCAGTTTGCAACTTTTTTTATCAACCCAAAATTCTTCGCAAAAAATGTTTTTTATCACACCATGTTAGTTTCAAAATGTTCAGCTATCAGTAATTCTCTCAGTATACAAATTAGACGGAATTACATACTTTCCACCTTGTTAACTACAACAATTGGATCAATTCTATTTTCCAAAAATAATGTTCTTGCTTCAAAGATGGAAAGTGGTGAGTTACATTATAACGACCCAAATAAGAAAATGACTAGAGAGTTGGAAAAAAAACTAAAACCGTTTACCAGAAACATACCTGAATATCCAGGGCATGTTTCATTGTACAACTATGAAAAGTTTTTAATGTTTTTGGGCTCTTCAATTGGTTCATTTTTTCATCCTGAAAAAAATGAATTCATAGTTGCCCTTGGTGAAAGTACTGCAATTAAACCAATACTCAAAAGTTTACAAAATACAATGTTAAGTGATCCGATAGGAAGAGAAATCTTGATGGAGCGTCCAAGAATTACCTCCACTTCTCTTGATTTAGAGTATCTCCGATCATTACCCAACAACACGATCGGAAAATGTTATATTGACTGGTTGGACCGTGAAGGTGTGAGTCCAGACACAAGAGTTGCAGTCAGATACATTGACAATGAAGAATTAGCATATATATTTCAAAGATATAGAGAATGCCATGATTTTTATCATGCGATCACAGGGCTACCTATCATAATTGAAGGAGAAATAGCTGTAAAAGTATTCGAATTTACGAATATTGGCATACCTATGAGTGGACTAGGTGCGTTATTTGCACCGTTAAGATTGAAAAAGTCTCAGCGTAAAAGACTAAGAGAGATTTATTATCCATGGGCAATAAAATCTGGTTTGAATTCTAAACCGCTAATAAATGTGTATTGGGAGAAAATCTTAGAAAAAGATGTAGAAGAATTCAGAAACGAAATGGGTATCGAGCAACCTCCAGATTTAAGAGATATGAGAAAGGAGTATTTTGCCAGTAAAAAGAAAAAGCAAGTATAGTTATAATTCAGGGTATAAATTTAAAATTAAACAATCTAATAGCTTGATAATTAATAATTTGTTCAATGACTCATTTTCGAATAATTGTAAAATCGAGATAATGTCTTTTTGGTATTCTTCCAGGTCCTCGTTTTCAAAGTGAAGTAATTTTAACCTGGTGAAATCAATTCTCTCAAGTATATTTTGAATGCTAATTTTTTGCTTCTCTTCGACAGGCTGTGTCTGGTAAAATAGATTAATTCTGAGATTATTCATGACAGAATTTAATTTTGATAAGTCAAAGTTTGTGATTTTTTTTAAAATGTAATTTGAACTCAAATTATTGATTGTTGAGGATACATAATTGTTCATTTGTAAAATGGTTTTAAACGAAATTATAAAGTTGTAAAGCAATGGTTTTCTTAAGTTGATTGAAAAAATTGTATTGAGAAGTCTAAAAAATGAGCTCTCAACGAGATTGAATTCAGAATTGTAATCAGATTGGTAGAATATATCAAACACCAGATTGAGCTTATCCCACCAATTTGTGATTTTGCTTTCATTGGTATTTTCATTAAGCAAACTATACATGGATTCAAATATAAATTGATTTGAAGATAGTTTTTCAATAGTTTTATTCAACACCAAATCACTCAATATTAAAATTACTAAATCATTTGATATTTTAGAAGTTGACAATTGGTTAGCGGATAGGTTCAAGATTTTCTTTGTCAATATTCGTAGGTACGCCTCCTCATCAACAAATATTAAATGCTGGTTTTCCAAATACTCAACTAGTATGTCTTCCTTCGACTTCTCGTCACTCAAGGTGTTGAATTTATAGTATTGGTTGATAAACTCATCATTTTTGAATTTAACCAAGTGATCATTTAAAATGGCACATAATTGATCAATTACAACCAAAACATCTAGATTCGCTACCCTCTTTTGAATATCGATAATTAAATCGAGTATCAAATCATATGACTTTTTCAAAAATTGTAAATTATTAGTATTTAGTTTCGAATACCATGGGGTGACAAACTTTACAAATATAGTCAGAATGAATAAATGTATCGAACAATTTAAATCTTTGTCGGGTACAACTTTTGGCAAATATTCAAGTACAATCTTGTAGGACTTTTTATCATTCAAAATTAGATACTTGTTGGGGACGAATATTGTATACAAAAATTCAAATTCTTCGTCATCGTTATTTCGAAGGTCATTTCGGTTGGATTTTTCATGCTGGTTCTTTATTAGTATTTGTTGAGTTATATGATGGTCTCCACTTGTTACTTTACTGGTTGTGGCTGAAGTTAGTCCATGTTGTTTTCTTAGTTTCAAGCCAGATCGTTTCATTAGCGGAAAAAAAAATGTGTCTGTCATAGATATGCAGTGTATACGAAGTTATTATCCAATTTCAAAGCATTACAATAAACTACAACATTATAGTTTCAAAGGAATTACATCTTTCAAGAATGGTTTGAAATCTCAAGAAGAATTTGTTCACCAGAATCTAACTTTTAAAAACTTTCAATTTAAATTAAAACAGCTCGAACGAAAGAACCTAATTAGCACTTTCAATTTTGATCACCTACAACCTTTCCCCAAAATCTTAACATTTGAGTTTGATAACGTGTATGCTGGTGGATTGAAGCTGAAATCTGAGCTAAGTTCGGATCAAATATCGAATTTCAAAAAATTAGGTGGAGAATATTTTCAATTAAATCGTGGTGGACAAGTCACATGGCATGGAAAAGGACAGCTTACATCATACTTGATACTCGATCTTAAAGCTTTCAAAGATTTATCAGCAAAATGTTATGTTAGTAACGTGTTACTAAAGTCAATAATTGAAGTCTTGAAACATTATGGAATAGAATCGAAGACAACAGACAATCCCGGAGTATGGATAAATGAAACGGAAAAGATAGCTAGTGTTGGAATTAGAGTTAAACATGGGATAACTGAATTTGGGATATCTTTAAACATAAATCCAAATCTAATGTTTTTGAATCTGTTTGAAATGTGCGGCCTACAAGGTAAAAAAGCAACTTCAATATACGAACAAAATGGAAATTCCCCAACTGTTGAAGAAGTTGGTAAATTGTTTGCCAACCAAGTTGCAAAAAATTTGAGTTTAGAAAGAATTGAGACGATAGATATTTATTAAAATAGTCAAGCCAAACTTATAGACCCAATATAAAATAAATAGAATTGATAGTGACTTTTTTGACCATTTATTAAAACAATCAGTTGAACGTTGTACCAGGGCTTTTGAAATTCAATTGAATACAAACGCTGTCAAAAGTAAATCGAAAACAGTAATCATTTCTATCAAATGGTCGTTTACAAACACATGAGAAATAGTTTAAATTCTTTAAATTATCAAAGATTATTGAGAATTTGATTGATATTTTAATACAGACGATTTTTAATTTTGTCAACAACTAAAAAACTAAGAAAGTTGACAAATTTTATGACATATAAATCATACTCATTTTGAGCTGACATAAATGCTCTATATCGTATAAAAAAATTTCAATCAAGTTTCAAACTTTACCTGACCTGGAATCTGTAAGATTCAAAATTTATCAGAATCGGATTTTCATTTTTTAAATTGCACAAAATCAACATTACTCATTTGACATAAAATATTTTGTATTTGTATCACATGGATGAATTTCACTATCAATGTTCTTTTTTGCAACTACTGAAACTGTCAAAAATATCGATATTAAAGAGACTTATATACTAGTTTAATATTCAGCAAATACCTTAAACAAAGCTTGAAAATGCAAAATTAAAGTCATAATCACAATGCATTTGCACATTGCTAGTCTCAGAAATGCAACGATCATAAAAGACGCTAAATATAAAGTATTCATCATACTAACGATATATTATTACATAAGAATATGCCAAATTTTGAAATTGAATCACTGGCTAATTTTTTGGTTCAATTCGAAGAGTCGGCAGTACAGGACTTCGATTATTACTATGAACTAATAATATCGCTTGAATAGATTTTAAATGTTAAAATACCGAAGCATGTAAAAATTAAATAGATGTATAAATTGTATAGAATGAAAGATGAGTTGAAACACTCAGGCTTTTGCTACAAGTAGGTCGAAGCAAGAAATGTGACTGCCTTCTTGTTTCTTGATTTAAAACAACTTGTAGCATATTATCGCAAAAAAAGGTGTTTCTTGGTGCTGTTTTGCCGGTGATTTGGTTATACCGGGAGTTTTTGTCGTAAATCGACCTAATAAATATTGATACATGTAAGGTATAGATGCTTGTAAAACTATCATTTTTTTCAACTTCTATAAGCAGTCACGATAACCGGCTTCAAGCGTACATAACCTTGTAGCTGAGTATGCCAGCAAGTTGTTCCACACATATGCTGAAATCGAAACAAAATTATAGAAAAAAGTTAGCCCACTTGCTCAATAGCTCTGATCGAAGATTGTAGAAGTTACTGTGAGTAAAATTTGTTTAAACTATGGAGAAATCACAGATATGGCGAATAGAATGAAAATACGATCTAATAAGTAGAAGGGCTGTTCATTTGTTTTAAAGCAATTTGGAACTCATTTTGTGTTTTGTAAATGTTACTATAAATTAAACCTCAAAGGAATTATTCATATTCGTTACAAAACACTTGTTTACGATCTTGCAAAAAACTTTAATTTTTAGCTCTTTTAATTATATGCAAAAGATTTTTAGCTGCAAAAAGTTTTTAAGTTTTGTGATTTAGTCTTTAAAGGTACGCTATTCAATTTGATCCTCTGACATGCCTATTTATCACCTCCACTAGAATATCGATTCTTTAGTAAACCCTTGAATTCAACTAGTTCGAAATCATATTTCAAAAGAAGAAAGACGAATCTGTTTACTCGAGAGTTGTAAATAAATGAATATGTATCGGCGCCTCAAAAATTGACAGTCACCTCACTTACAATAGAGTTTTAGATTTATCCAAATGGTAGATGAAATATAGTTGATTGCATTATATGTTTGACTATTTGATGTACAATTTTAATATGTAATGAATTTTGATTGACGAATATAAAACGAAATGAATAATTAAACACCAACTTTGAGAAGATGACTTAAATTATTAAATTATTATTGTTATTATTAATATTATTATAAAGTTATTAAAAATAGACTTTCCTCTAACTTCTTTCTGTTTTTATGTTGTTTATAATAAAGCAACACCAAAAGCAGCAAAACCAGCAACGACTGAAGCCAATTTACCTGCATTTGAAGCACCTTCGGATTTTTTAGAACTAGATGATGAACCTGATGAACCTGATGAACCTGATGATGATGATGATGATGAATCAGTTTCTGATGATGAATCGGTTGATGAACCAGAGCTTGATTTTTTAGATGATGAAGATGAAGTGGTGACTTTGTCTTCACATTGGAATTTGTCACCTTTAATATCACCATTAGAATTCAATTTATTGAAAGAGGAACATGATAATTCACCTTCAGTTTTCAAAGTAAAACCACCAGCAACTTTTTGTAATGATTCAAAAGTACCGTTATCAAATGAACCATTAATGTTGATTGAACCACCAACGGTTTTCAATTGTGAAAAACCATTGAAACTTTTCAAATGTTCATTACTTGAAATTTGTAAAGCACCACCAATTGATGTTAATTTTGGAAAATCTAATTCTTCAAGATCATCATTTTGGTAAATAGTTAAAGAGTTACCAATTGATTTTAATTGAGATAATTCAATTTTTTCAAATGAAGATGATGAAAATGAAATTGAACCATTAGAAACGGTTAAATTTGGAGCAGAAAATGAATTGATTGATTGTAAGTAAATGTTGTTAGCACCAGTTAATTGATCTAAAGTAACATCAACTTTTTCAGCATTATGGGAAATTTCAATAGTATCAGTAACTTCTTGTAAACTTGAATCGATAGTTTCAATATCATCATTATTGTTAACATTGAAAACTTTTAATTTATAAACATTAATACCGGCTAATGAATTTAAACCTGTGTCAGAAATAATAATTGAATCAGCAGAAGTAATACCAGCAGTTAAACCGGTATTTTCTAAAGCTGGTAAAGCATTAAAAGTTAAAGTACCAACAGTAGTTAATTGAGCCAAGTTTAATTGAGATAAAATGGTGTTTGTATTTATTTCAATTTGACCAGAAACTAATTGTAAAGTTGGAGCATTAACTACGGTAACTTGTGAAGCATTGTTGACGTGTAAATCACCATAGATAGCTTTGACACCAGTTAATTCAACTGTTCCAAATGCATCACCAGTAATATGAATGTTACCAACTGCGGTTTCACAAGCAGCAACTGAAGCAACTTGGGAAGAGGCGGTGGCAGTAAAATCTGAGAATGAACAACCTTTACTAGCTGATGGAGTGGCAACTGTTAAAGTGGAGTCTAGAAATAATTGTTAGTATTAGAATTGTAATAAACCATCCAACCCTGTGAATTTTCTCGAGATCAATTTGGCATTCATGTAAAATGTATCAATTATTAAATTTAGTCGTCAACCGCCTTAAAATGGAAAAAATCAAAATATCAACCGAAAAAAAAAAAGCTTGAAAAAAAATTTACAAGGCTTTTTTGAAACAATTGATTTGAATTTCACTTGATCTATCACTAAAGTTAATTATTTAACTTAGTGCTTGTATCAGACTTATTGTAATGATTTGAGATCAAACTAATTGATCACAAATTCTTGTACATAAATTGATCAAGTGTGTTTCTTATTTCTCATGCCGTTTTCTTTAAGTGTAGGTAATTTCAAGGCGAATAAATTGAATCCAACAACTTACCAAATTAAACCAAACAAATAATTCAAAGTCAGCAACTAGGTTAAAGTTAGACTTTGATGCATTTGAATGTGAGATAATTGATGTTGTTTAAATAGATATGAACTTTTAAATTGAAACATGAGCTAATATTGATCAATATGATTCATTTCATAGAAGGCATTCAAAACTTAATAATTTGTAAGGATACATTATGCTTAAATCAAGCGGGAAAATGAGCAAAGTGTTAGATTTCATTGAATACATACTATTAGCAGCAGCTGCTAAACCAACGATGGCTGCACTGGTAAAAATGTTTTTGAATTGCATTATAAATCAGTGAATAGCGAGTGGACGAGGAACGGTTGAATTGATTAACAAGGAGAAATAGAAGAAGAAGAAGAAGAAGAAAGAAGGAGAAGAGAGAAAGGTTTTTTTATAAAAATTAGAAATCTGGAAATTCAGCAAAATCAAAGAAACAAAAAAAAATGAAAAATAAAAAATAAAATAAAATACAGAATAAAAAAAAAAATAAAAAATAAAAAACCAAAAAGAGTAAAAAAAAAACTTATAAACCGGAATTAAAAAATAATCTATGTATGTAATCACGTGTATTCACATTTGAAAGTTGATTTTGTGATTGACTATTATGCTCAGTTTTAATCAGTATTACATTGTACGATATTTATACTACTAAACCCCAAATATATGTCAATTGCATTTTATACAAACAGATAACTAACATACCGCAATCTTGATATCAGCACTATCTCAAGTGAAGCTGAGTTTTTTTAAAGAACAGTGCTTGAAAACTATATATTAATCATTGTTTGATACGTGTAATCCAATAGTTTTGATCATTTGAATTTCATACGTCCAAGGTTTGTAAAGCTTGATGCTACTTAAAGTATATTTTTCACATAAATTTTTGAATCTGATGTTAATAGTTCAATCAAAGTTTATTTCAAACAAATAAATAGAAGTTTGAGTTTTGAGTGCGATATAAATTCGGAAAAACATCAACTTCAACACAAAATTAGTTTATTTATTTGATAATTTACTCAATAAAGTAAGAGTAACAAAGTAATTTAGCTGTAAACACTACATACATGTAAACACAAAGTATTTGGTCTTATCATGAATCAGTCACATTATAGTTTGAACTTTGCAAGATTGGGTTAGATACAAAACAAAAGCTTGTTTTGTTAATCAGAATCATTTTGATGTTGTTCAAAACAACACTTTGTTTCCAAACATTGTAGAATTATTTCAAATGAAGCTAGACTACTAGTGATGTTACAAGAAGCTGTTTATTTACAAAAGTAAGACAACAAATGACTTAATCAGCATGGCATAATGTAATTTTTTTTCCCATAGATCTGCAGCTTAATTTACTACGAAGCTGAAATCGCTGTTATTTCGATTTTTCAATTCCGGTATTTAAGGTGAGAAATAATTTTTCAGGTGGTGAGTGAGTGAGTATAATATTGCAAAATTTCTGCTAGCAAAAATAGGATGATAATGCTTGATATGAAGTCATCAACAATGTCACATATAATATATTTATATTATTTAGATTTTTAGTTTAATCAACGACAAGTAACAGCATGAGTTTGCAGTTGTTCATTTTTTCAAATTGAAAGGGGTGATTAGTCGGTTAATCAAATCTATATGCATTTAATTGTAAATTTGATTTTTTTAACGACATTTTGCATATGATAGAATTTAATACGATTATAAATTACCTAGTTAAGTTTATTAATTAGCTATTCAACCAGCCATTTTTCAACTTTATTTTTCTTGTTTCTCTTATTTTTCTCTACTTATTCAAAATTAATTATACGAAGTTTGAGATTTTAACCCCTTAAAATTCTTATTTCAAATATTAAAAAGATATCATACCCCATGATTCCTCTCGATTTTACTTGAAATTATTTGTTTTTAATTAGACAATTTGAACTTCAGAAGAATGATTGTAAATAAGGTTCTTGGTTCATAATTTTTCAATCCTAGGAAAGTTGGAAGTGTTTTAAACACAAAATAAACACTTTGTATATGTAAAAGACGTGTCGATAGATTCAATTCTGAAACCAGATTTCTTGGTAGCGTTTGTTAAACTTCGGATTAAGTCGGTGTATATACTTTTTGATTACTCAACCACGTATTTAACAATGTAATATTATTCTACTGTTGTTTTCATTCGATTTCTTCTTTTTAATGGACTTTATTCAGCTCTGATTCATTGCTCGTAGATCTAAGTATTAACAATTGTCACTTCAACTTATACGTATTTCGATCTGCTGATTTATAGGACACAGCACAGCTTTAAGGTAAAAAAGTGTAATACTTCATTATGTGTTACAAATTATACAATTTTATAAATTTGGAGCAAAAGAGGAAACATGTGTAAGATTTTTTGTAGTTTTAATATTGGAGATTTAGTCTGTTGTGTGTATGCTATTGGTAATCTCTAAATCATGTTCATCAAACTATTGACAAAACCATCAATGGCAATAATTACCCGTATCATTTTTTGATCTAAAATTTAAAATGTTACTTTCAACTCGAAATTTGAGTTCAAATTAATCACAATGTTGGTTGTAATATTGATAATATCGATTCATTTTTGTTCTTTGCATTTGTAGGTTTATAATATTTTTCATACTAATTTGACCTCTGAATTGTTAGATCTGTGTTTTAACTTGAAAGCAGATTATAGTCCTTCGCCAGTCTAGCTCCCTTATTAAATTACGTGACATGACCACTTTTATAATTCTATCCACTCTGGATATTCAATTTCTATTTCATTTAGTTTCAAATGCTTATCTAACCTTTGCTTGAAACTAAACCCATTGAATAGGTTATTTTGAATTTTTGGCATACCTAGTTGTTCGATTATACACCCGCTACTAATATTTCCACATATACCTCCAATTTTCCAATTCCCTCTACTGAGATAAAATCCGGTGATAAATCCACCACAAAATGAATTTCCACCACCTGTCACATCTTTGACCAAGTCTTGATTCTGATGATACGCAGGCAATTGAAAGCTATGATTTTCAATTGTATTTATGAAACATCCCAATGGTCCACATCTTAGCACAACACCTGAGTTCCTCAATTTCAAGAATTTTGTAAACTCTGTCGCAATGTCGGCTACATCGCAACTTTTCGTGTTTAACAATAATTTTGCTTCATCGAGATTCGGTGAGAATACGTGAATGTAAGATAGCACTTCTTTCAAAGATGTTAAATTTTCAGGTGCACAATCATCAGGTAAAGGTTCGTAAATAAATATGGCTTCTGGATTGAATGATGTAATTTGTTTTACCAAGGACATGCATCTTTCAATTGAACAAATTAAGTGATAACATTTACTCGTTTTTAAAGTTTCGTAATTTAAGATATCTTCAATTTCAATTCGTATCTTTGGTGAAAGATATTTAAAAGAACGAATTCCATCTTTATAAATATTACATCCACGAGTTGTTTTTCTTTGACTGTCATACCTATAAATAATTCCGGTTTCCCAAGTATTCAACTCTTTCTCAATTTCTGGTGGGAAATCATCTCCTTTATCTATTATACCCGAGATTAATTTCGACTTTGAACTCGGACAAACGATTCTGGAGCCTATAATACAATATGGACCTGCACCTCCTATGATATTTGTTTCCATTGGTTTATCTTGATCCAAATACTGATTCTCATCAACGATGAACATTCCTAAAGTTGTCACAATTGACATTCTTCTACCTAATACATTTGAGAAATCAGAGAAAAAAAATTCACAATCTTTATTTGCATGTATTCACTATTAATCATATTCTTCTTCTTCATAATCTTTCATTTTGAAAGCAAAGATTAATCCTACCAACGCTAAACAGCCCAATAAAAACCATGATAGTTGTCCAACCTCATATTTATCACAAATAGTCATTATATAACCGTATAATACGGGACCTAGAAACCTTGCCAAAGAGTTTATACTTAACGCAGTTCCATTTATAAAGGCACTATGCTTTACATTTGCAGCTCTATGAATCAAAATCAAGATGGTGGGGAAACCAACGGCTATGAAACAGCTATTCAAGCATGCTAAAATATAAAGTAGTGTTTCTGTCAACCATGATGGATTATTCGAATTGAAATCTTTCTTAGTGAAAATTAAATAAGGTAATAATGTATAAGTAAAAGGATAAATTATACTCGATATTCTCAAGATATGCAATGTTTTGAAATTTCGATCCAAAACTGGAAATATAAACATTATACCTAATGCTCCGATTAATCCAGTGATTGATAATAGTCTTCCGATTGTATCGCTATCAAACCCAAACCCACCAGTTATACGATATGGAAAGTTGAGTTTGTTTACATCAAACTCCCCAGCTAATAAAACAGGTAAAAATTCCGAGTAAACAATATTATGAAACGATAAAAAGAAATTGATTGTGATTGTTTGTATGACTGCTGGTGTGAAAATGTCTTTTGAAAATGATTGTTTTAAACTTTGATTTGATGCCATTGGAGTCAACTGGTTTGACGAATATCTTCTAATCAAAGCATTCGAATATCTTCTAGTTATCGGACCATAAGAATTTATCGAGGCCTCTTCACATATCAAATTATCATCATCTAACGCATTGGATGGTAACAAGCAACTGGTTTCATCAAATTCTGTTTCTGTTTCTGTTTCTGCTTCTGATTCTACTTCAATACCAGTTTTGTTTTTAAGTATATAATTCTTGCTCCAAGGTCTAACCGGAGGATTAAATCCAAACTGTTTTAAAATAAAATCCCCAATATCTAAACCTATATCTCTCTTGTCTTTAAATTTATCATGAGTCTCTTCAAGAAATAAAAACCCCACAATCAAACTGAACAAAATTATTCCTGTGACAACTATATTCGATAAAGCATAAGGATACTTGTTCATAAATTGGTCATAAAAACCAATAATATCATCTTTTCCAATTTCTTCAGATCTCTTTTTTGGTCTTGTCAAATATTTCGACCCCCCTAAACTACTACCAAGTACGGAACCAACATTCCATAATAAAGGTAAGGTAGAAAATGCAACAGCTTGGTGTCTTTTTTCAACTGCAATTTCTCCAATGGCTGTTCTTAAAACTGCAATGTTCCCATTCAAAGCTCCCATAAATAATCTCGCCATAACTGCAATATAAAAATTAGGAGCAAATCCAAATATCATCATACTTGTTCCAGTACCAATCAAACCTAACATCAAAATAATTTTACGACCATAGGTGTCTGACGCTTTTCCCCATTGTACACAACATAAGAATTGTGAGAATGCAAATGATGCAGATAAGTAACCTGAATAAGTAGCTATATCAGCAGGAGTTTTTGCAATGTTAAAATCTCGAATCATGAAAAACACATATGGAAATAAACTGGTGAAACAAATCGGCTCAGATATTCGAATGATGCATATAACTGTAATTTGCCATAAAGGAAACCCTTTCATTTGCTCACGAAACGTCAAGTTGGTCTTGGGCATTTTTGAATAAGTGAGTTATGACAAATAGATCTTTTTCAGTCTATTTTTTTTTTCAAGATAAGATCGGGAATAACTATTTAGATTTTGGTCTTTGCAGCAGAAAAAAGTATTTTTAATTAATTACTCATATGTTTACGAAATTGGCAAAATCCACAGTTTTGAACCGAAACATTTGCGAGGAGATATCAAGCTGAGCAAGTATCAAATCTTTCTTTTCTTTTGAAAAACTTATTGGTCCCTTGGTCCCTTAAACAGAGAGTGTGTGAGACCATTCTGCTTTCGTAAAAGAAAAATCAAGCACAACTTCTTATATATTTATTTGCAGCCAAATTATTAAACACCGCGTATTATATAAACGTGTAGACGACAAACGTTGGCAGCGGTATTGACCAAAAATAGACAATACCTAATTTACACTTCATTTGTAATAATATCATAAAAAATTCTTCAAGTGCTACGTGACTCGTTGGTCCAGATGAGTAAATTATGACTATATTCAAGCTGCAATCCCCATTCTCATTGATATTTAATATGATACTTGCATTCCAAGGACTATATTGATACCTATATTATTCAATAAGACTGGAGTAACTTTGTTCGATCCTCTTGTTTTGAGCCCATAAACCGTCGGGAAAAGAATAAAAAAAGTTTTGCTAGTATCAATAATAAACATAGTTGATCATAGCACGAGCATCTTAATGTTAATATTAGACTTTAACACCATGAAAAAAACTCAAAACCTAATCTTCAAATCAAGAGATTAAAAACAGTCAAATTTTGAGTGATTCAAGTCACCATTCTTACTTGATCTATTTTTTTTTAGCGACCATTTTTTTGCAGAATAATTCTTAAATTTCAACAAAAAAAAACAAGATCTTAATTGAAAAACTAGAGCCAACTGTTTAAGCCATTTACATTTGCTATAAAAAGTTGGTGAATTCAAAATATAAATTATATTTGCATAAATTAATTATCAAAACTGCATGTCAAAAAATGTCACGTGCCTGCCACACGTGATACGAATATTTTCTAAGGTTAAAAATCAAATAATTTTGCCTGCTTGGCCAAGTGGTAAGGCGCTCCACTCGTAAAATTTTAGCAAATTTTATTCTGACATGGAGAGAGCGTTGGTTCAAATCCGACAGGAGGCATAATTTTTTCTATAATACCACTCAAATAATTTTTTTGATGGATACTAAACGCAATTAATATCACATAATCGAATTATTACTCTGATGGATACTATGGTTTCCGAAATTCCATCTTCATTAGATTTCCAGTCGATTTTTAACTTTCCAATCAAATGAGAAAAACAAATATTGAAAAATAGAAAAGGCTGACGCTTGTTTTCAAAACCACTTAAAATCTTTATTATCTACTTACTACTTGTTGGAGGTGGAGGTGGTAAATCATTACTAGGTTGTGTGCTTGATTGTACATCTAGTTTCTTTGATTTTTCTAGTTCTTCGTTCATATAATCATCTAAATTTTCAGTTGTTGCGGCAACATGCTTCTTTTTTCTCGTCGTTGATCTAGCCTGTGGCGGTGGAATAGATCCTAATGTAGGTGGTGCTTGATTTATAACTTCATTCGTCGACTGTGCTTGAGGCGCGATATATGATGCATACTGTTCTTCTTCATTTTGCCCTTGGTATTGTATGTTTTGACTGTTTTCAAATAAAACATCATTAACCAATGAATTATTATCAAATTTACCAATTACTTCAGGCAATCTATGTAATAATCCGTAACCAACATCACAGCCCAAAACACCTTTGTTTAAGCCGGTGCCCCAATTCCTAGATAAATCAACAGTTACTGGTCGTAAAATATCGTAATCATGATTATATACATACAATGTTATTGGAATATTATCTTGATTCAATTGCGAAAAATGATAATTGTAATAATTTAACACTGTTCTTGACAAAAGTGATTCACCTCCCTTGGTTAACAACCCTTTGCCTTGAGTATCACTTGAAAATGCTGAATCGCATCCAATTATGTAGTCTGAATATGGTACTAATTGTGACATAAATGCTGGAGATCCTTGGTGACTATTCAAAATTCTCCATACATGGGTAGCACTGTTTAGATGTTGACTTTCTAATGTTAATCCAATTCTTTTAAAATTATCAAGAAACAAATTTTCAATTGATGCATCTAGACTCTCATCTTCTTTTATATAATCTTCTAATTGTATAGAAATTTGTCTTATAACCCCTCCTTTTGCATTCCATACATCGAATATTAGTTCTTGACCATTTTTAGCCACTGTTTTGATCTCTTTTGTTAATAAATCAATATTTATGGCGGCAGCTTGTTCAGGAGAAGCGTTTCCTCCATAATTAATAGTACCATCATCATTAAGTGAGTAGGCAATAGCTGAAATTGATGGGTATAACATAGGTAATTCATGGTTGTTGATTTTTATGATGTAGTCAAACCAGGATTCAAATCCGCTTGTATTTGCAATTGAGTGTGGTACAACGTTGAGTACTCTCAATGCATAACCTTTATTATTAATTTGAGTAGCACCTTTAAAATAGGAGTCATTGATCTTTGAGTCAGCAGTAGCATGACCTTCAAATCTATCAACAAGTTTTTTTGCAAAGGAGAACATAATTGTTGGTAAATTGATTTTCAGAACGAGAAATCTTGAAAATGGTACCAAAATCAACAGACAATAAAAGCAATACATCATGTTGAAAATATTACACACATATGAATTATAAAATACTATGCATGATAGTGACTAAAATTCAAACAAAATTATGTATTTGAAATGAAACGCTTAATAGTTGACAATACCTAATTGCAAAATGAATATATTGTCTCAGGCTTTTAAGTTACACTCGTGGAATCTTTTTGATTCCATGAAATGAAGTTCGAGACTCTTTTGCAAATACCGTATCCAAAATCTATGAAATTATGCAATAAGGTTGTATATAGTCGTTACAAGCGTTGTTGAAGACTAAAATATTCAAATTAGAAATTTAGTGAGTAAAGCCAATTAGAAGATATTCAAAAGTGTTTCTTGAATCGAAATTCCGATCTTTAAGAAATCTTGAGGAAATAAAGATTCAGTTTTGTGGTTGTTTAATCCTCTAACCAAATGGCCTGAACATTAATCTTTACACTCTATGAAACAATCATACACACATTCTACATGAGGAATAGAGTTATTCACTCTAGATTAGAAAGTCGAATTCAACATTTTAACAAGTACAACACCCGAAGGGGAAATCACCAAGATATTGAATAAGATTATTATCAGTTGCAATTATTAAACTTTGAAATCCAAAGAATTAATATTCTGATCTCTATAAAATGATTTACTCCTTACTATTTTCATAACACCTTAATTGTATATTTTTACATAAAACTTAAAAACAAACTTAATTAACCCCAGAAAAAGCTAAGGACCATGTTCTACTTTGACCGTTATCCAAATAATTATTTGTCCAGTCGCTGGAGCTGAAGAAATCATATGATGATTTAGAATCAAACAATGCTTGATCCAATCTTAAAATCCCAGTCCATCCGCTATTCACATTGTTGATAAATGTCGAAACTTGATCTTGCCATTCTTCTTGAGCGTAAGAAGAAGTTCTAACGTAAGCGGACGCTGGTGTTATGGGTATCATATGAATTCCATGAACATACTCTGGTGAGACATCTGGTGAGCCAAAATAAGTAGTATAAGCAACTTTATTCTCAAAAAATATTCCACTGACTTTATTTGGTAAGAAAGAACTTGGCTCCACAGTGTTGTCAGACTTATAATAAAAGTAATCGGCAAAGGATCTTTTCATGATTGATAACATTAAACCACCTCTCTTTTCCATGGAACCATCTTCGATGACATTACCCCATAATTTCATACCATAAGAGAAATGTATATCCTCAGTACTTGACTCTTGATTCTTACCATCATTACTTGCGAATAAACCAGCAGCCCATGAGTGGCCTTGGTACCAATCAAACATTCTTGAAACTGGGAAATAAGAATCTGATTTGGATGGATTTGCAACATCTCTGATTAAAGAGTTGACCCAATCTTTATTATCTTCAGCCCATGTACCATTTAATTTTTTATCAATAAATCCAACAACAGCCGCTGCATGGACAAAATAACCGTAATGGAAATGATGGTCGTTATAGTAAGAACTTCCAAAATCAGCTCCTGTATCACCATTTTGAGCTGCACTAGATGTGACACCACCAAATTTAGTATCATACATTAATGGATAATATTGTTGATTATTTATAAATGTTTCAAAAGCACTTTTTAAAGAGTCTAAAGTATCTTTAGTAACATCTTCATCTTGAATGATTTCACTCACCACTAATAATATCTGGGCATACTTATCTATGACTTTACCTGAAAAATAATTTGAGTTCATACCTTTAACTGTACTTGCAATATTTACAGCCAATTCCTCATTTGCAACTTTTGCAAGCAAAGCCAATTGATCTTTTGAGTACGATAAAGCTGAGCCAGAAGTAGTTGGCAAAAATTGAATGCTATCATCAATAGTTTCACTTAAAGTTAACTTATTAGTTAAAAATGCTGACATATCACCTTTAGTTTGTGATGGAACTTTAATACCAGTTGAAGAAGAATCTGAAGATAATGAACTTAAATGATGTGGTAACGCAAATATGATAGGCGATCCACTTGATGATTTTCCAGTAGTTGCATAGTTGAAACTATAAGTAGCAGCAGAGCCAGAAACACTACCTTCAACAGTAGCATCAGTGACATAAATACCGGCAGCAGCGTCATAGTATTTTTCTAGTTTTTCATCACTTGGGGCAATGGCAACTTGTACAATTAATCCATCGACCGATTGAGAACCTTTCAATCCGCTAGTAGTATCAAGCTTTAACTCAAAATCAATGTCTGCATTTGGCAAAGTGACATATATTAACCATTGGTAACCGTTTGATAATGTAGCTTTGTATTTTTGAACGGTTGATAATAAAGCCTCAGAAGTCTCCAATTTTAAGGAGCTAAATCCATAAACTGAATTTAATAAAGGAACTAATACACCGTTGTAAATACCGGTGACAAAACCCATTCCTTGAACTAATGGAATTTTTAAGTTGTTTAAATCATCATTTAAATTGTTACTCAAAGTAACTAAAGCACTCATCGATTCTATATTAGTCAAGCCCATTTGGGTTTGTTTAGTAAATGTAGTTGCACTTAATACTATTTCTTTTAAATTGGTTGGGTTAAAATAATATGATGGGACACCTGCATTATTAGTATGATCAGAACCAAAAACTCTTTTGCTTGGGTCAACATGTTGAACAGCATAACCATTGAAATTATTTTTTGTCCAAAAAGTACCATATGGGTATGTAAAAACCATTAAATTCTGATCACTCAAGTATAAATTGGAATAAAATTTGTTGGTACCAATTGGCAAGCCATTATTGTTTACTCCGCTTGGAATACCTAACGGTAATTGTTTTCTTGGGAAAACAGATGGTGGAGCAGATGTGTCAATAACTTTAAATAAATCTCCAGAATAATCAGTTTGTAAAGTTGGTTGTGATATTGCCGAAGAGCTTGAGCTTGAGCTTGAGCTTGAGCTTGAGCTTGAAATTAAAATCGAAGATGTCGATGAGCTTGGAATTAAAGTAGATGATTCAAATGATGATGAACTAGATTCTGATGGATGAATTGAGATATATTCAACTTTGAGACTTGTAGAAGAATGTGTTTGAATAGATGAATTCAGGTAAAATGTATTCACGTAAACTGAGCTTAACGTTGTTAATGATGAGCTATAAGCTAATGATGAAGTTGAAGATAATGAAGAAATACTGGTAGTAGTATTTTGTACTGTCGTGTTTATTGCTTTGATGGTATTGTTTGAATAAGTGGATGATAATGTTACAGCCTCAGTTATAGATGAAATATCAATTGTGACTGATTTACTTTCACTGACAACAGATTGTTCTGAAACAGGATTAGATTTGGTAGTTGAAATAATGTCATTAGTAGTTAATGCTGGAGTTGAGGTTATAGTTGGCTTTGTAGTAACATTGAAAATTGTACTTGTTGTAGTGATAGCTGTTTTAACACTTGCTTTTCCATTTGTAATTGAAGCTTCAATGGATGTAGTTAAGGAATTGATATCTTCTGATGACGATTTGGAATCCGAGCTTTCAAATTCATGGTTGACACTGGAGCTAGTTTGTTTATTATAACCAAAATCAGATGATGAAGTATAAGTTTGAGGAACAACGGTTGTGTAAGTCCCAGTTTGACACTCACTGCCTTGACATGTTGTACTTTCGTATGAGTATGTTAATGAGGAAGTTGTGGTATAAGGAGTATAAGAAGCTGTTGATTCTTTGTATTGTGATATTATCTCACCATTTACACCAACGACAACTACCTCCGTAGATGTCGATGTTGAAGTAACAGTATTCGGCTCAACGAAAACAATCTGTATACCGGCATTTAAATTCTGTGGATTATTAGGAAGTAAGGTATAGGCAGCATTTTTCAAAAATGAGTTTGTAACATAATGTGTGTTTGTGACGGTGACAGTTTCATCCTCTGCCAAAATTTTGGTTGCAGCAATTGCTGTCAAAAGTATGGATTTGAAATACATAATTTCAAAAATCAAATGAATGAATAATAGTTGGAAGTTGTTAAAGAAAGACTAAGTTAAATGATAGTTGTAAATATGATAGAATAATTTTGGAACATCACATATTATATATAATGATTTCTGTTTTGCTGGAAAGTTGTTCCAAATGGAACATCTTGCTTGCAAAAATTTTACGAGCAGATATGCATGCAGCAAGTATCTTTTTTTTGTGTCATCGAAATATTTTAGCGGCTTTAGATATAACCTCAACGGTTTTGGAAAATATATCAGCATTATAGGCCTTTATAATAGACTTTAAATAAACTAGATATAAAAAAGAGTTGATGGAAAGAAGCATGCTTCAAAAGTAAAGCAAATACTTAAAAGCTTCTCAAATAAACCGAAAATTGAAATAATTAATTCTGGGCTTGTATAAAGATTTTTGCTGACAGTTGAATTGATGAAGAGTAAAACTCTTAGGTTGGATTCATGTATTTAAGAATTGTTTTAAATCATTTGATAAAATTGTTTTGGTTTATTTTTGATTTCAAATCAGAAGAGTTACAAAATCAAAAGGTTTCTAAATTTTCTTTAAACTTGAAATGACCAGCACCTATTAAAAACATGGGAACAGCGGCCATTGTTGATGTTGTTGTTTTTGTTGACAAACAAGTCTTCTTCTTGTAAAAATGTTGACTAATGCTATGCTACAAGGTTTTGACTTGATTCACATGCAAGAATACAAGTTATTATAAGTATAAGAATTTGTCAAGACTTGATAAATGTAATTCTTGTTCAAATTATATCATCCAGATTCACAAAATGAGAACGCTATATTTTGAGTTTGATTACTTGCTGCTTAGTTCATAGTATCTTCTTCATGTTTGTTCTTTCAAAATTTGAGAGTTATCTGTTGAGATTTTATAAATGGCTGGTTAGCTCAAATATGTCAAATTCTAGTGAATCACTTCAGCGCTTTTAACTAAAACAAAAACTTCTGATTGAATCACAACACTCTATGCATAGCATTGCATGATCTGATCCATAGAATCGTTTGCCCATTTTTGGTTGCAGTGGCCAAGCTTACACAAATAGTTGAAAGACACAAATAATAATATCAGGTTGGAAAATATGATTGAATGCTTCAAGTTATTTTGATCTGCTCATGTAATAATTAGTGCATGATGACTAGAGTCCAAAGACTTTCTATAATTAGTCTATCTAAGAATTATACTTACCGAGGTTAAGTATGTATGTTTGGATTTCCTCAAATCGAATGTTTTTATCAGTGGATAAAGGCTGAAAAAATATTATTCAATTGCAACTTAGTCTCATGCCCCGTATAGTCGTATTAGGTGCTGGTGTCCTTGGGCTAACCACTGCGTTGGAATTGAAATTATGGAATCCAAATTTGGATATCACTATTGCGGGACAATTTGTACCAGGTGACATTGATCCTTCTTACACAAGTCCATACGCAGGAGCTAATCACCAATCATTTGCAACTCATGAAGATTTGAATCTACAAGAAATAGACAAGCCGGGTTACAAGAAGTTTTTACAACTAGCAAAAAATGATCCCATTAGATCTGGAATTTGGACTGTGGACAATGTTTCATACTACACCGATTATTATGTCACCTCACAAAAGGGAAATTTTAAGAACATGATTCCATGGTACAAGAATTTTGTTGAAAATTTCGAAATTTTAGATGAGAAGGATATACCTTTCAAAGATGTTTCATTCGGTACAAAGTTTAAAGGAGTGGTCATATCAGTGCCAACATATCTTGAGTATTTGGTACAACAAAATAAAGAAGTTGGAAATAAAGTTATCAAAATTAAACCTGTTTTAAATATTGAAGATGCTAGATTTCTACATTTATCAGGAAAGAAGGCCGATTATGTTATTAATGCAGCTGGTTTAAACGCTAGCTCCATTAAAGGAGTCACAGATAATAAAATCAATTTCCCTGTTAGAGGACAAGTTTTGCTAGTCAAAAATAATGCTAAGACTCAATTAGGTGTCAGTGGGTTTTCTGGATTGCCTAGTGAAATGTTATATGCTATGCCACGAAGAGAAGGCGGTACAATTATCGGAGGATGCTTCGTACCAAATGATACAAATAACAAAGAAGATAAAGATTTGACATCAAGAATAGTTAGAAGAGCAATCAAATACGCACCTGAATTAGTCGACCCAAAATTCAAAAATAATCCAAAAGAGATTATAATTGAGAAAGTACAGGTTGGATTCAGACCATTTAGAGAAGGTGGAGCAAGAGTCGAATTGGACAAACAAAAGAAATGGTTGATACATAATTACGGAGCAGGCGCTGGAGGATATCAAGGAAGTTTTGGTCTAAGCAAAAAAGTTGTGGAGATATTTAAAAATGAATTGCAAAATACTTCAAAATTATAGGGTTAATGGATTATAATTTTCTCACGACTAGCGCGCTACCTTTGTCTACATAAAAATTTTTTCTATCTATTCATATCGGCCAATCTATACTACTAAAAATCTTTAAAATATGAGGGCTTCAGCTGTTTTGAATTTCCAATCTACTACATCTACGGCATTGAGAAGACCATGGAAAACATATAAAGATGGTACATTATTTTATGGTCAGCTTAAATCAGGGTCAAAAAGGCATCCTTTAACTACCAAACAAGGAAATAAACATTACTACAAAGGTACAAGATCTACGGGAGTTGGTAACTTAGATACAAGGGGAAGATACCACGTAAATTGGGAGAAAGTAAGAACTTATGTTGTCCCAAAAGAACTAAATACAACAAATTTAAAACCTTTGGTTTCCCCAAAGTCTCCTGAATTTATACAACAAGTGATTGGCTATCATGATCAGTGGAAAAGTCCAGAATTGGCTTTACATAATGCAATCAATTTCGTTGAAGTGGGAGCAAATTATAGCTCAGTTGATCTAGAAGCTGAAGGGTATATAGAAAGAATAGAGCACCCAAATGTCATACAGAATCAAGTCGAAGAATTGAATGAGGTAGAGAAACCAAGTTCCCTAGTACAGGAAAATAAAGTATAAAGGCATAATCTTGTAAATAGTATGAAATTTAATATGTATATGAAAAATTCTTTTTAACGTGTTTCTAAAAAAATTAATTCGAACTTTCAAATGTCGGAAGATCCAAGTACAACAATACCAAAGAGAGTGAGCGAGGATGAAGATGTCGAAATGCAAGATCCTGAAACCTTTGAAGAGCCACAGCATTTAGAGAAAAATCAAGAACAAGAACAAGAACAAGAACAAGAACAAGAACCAGAACAAGAACCAGAACCAGAACAAGAACAAGAACCAGAACAAGAATTCCAAGAACCACAAGAACCTGGAATGTCCTTACCATTATCAAAAATCAAACGAATATTTAAAATAGATCCTGAATACACCGGAGCTTCTCAAAGCGCAGTTTACACAACAGGATTAGCAACAGAACTATTTGTTCAATATTTCACAGAACAAGCTAATTTGTTAGCCAAAATGGAGAAGCGAAAGAAGATTCAGTATAAAGACTTTGCAAATGCAGTGAATAACCATGATTCATTACATTTTCTAAGTAACACAATACCAAAAACCCAACCAATTGGTGAATTAATACAGAATAAAAAAGTAAATTTAATAAACGGGAACACAAATCAGTTACTAAGACATGATTTGGAATCAGATAAAGAAATAACAAAAAAAGATTTAGAAAAAGGCCAACAAACACTTCCATTTACGTCGAATCAAGATAAACCAATAAAGAAAGCAGGGATAAATGATTTATTATAATTCTATTTCAAGACTTCTAAAATGCATAAAGTGTCTCTGGATAAGTCGATGTCTGGAGGAATATTTAGCTGGTAACATAATTTTATTATATCAAATCTTGTAGTATCAGCAATAGACCGTTCATAATTTTGAACTCCAACTATAAGAAATTCAATGAGTGAGTCCTTAAGTTTTGGATACGTTCTAAATGTAAAAACCGCGTTATTTGATATTGTAATTTGGTTATTTTTTATATCTTGTACTGGCTTTAAAGATGTATTTTCTGAAATAAATTTCCACGTTTCTTGAAACTTTCTACTGAAAAAGAATTCTTCTCTATCTCTATCTTCTTGCAATATTCTAGTTACAAAGTTTAGTGATTGCACAATTAAATTAATTTCTTCTGGTGAAAAATAATTTGTGTTAGAAACTGTCATTGATAATGAGTTTGAGCCTGTAATTAAAGTTATCAACAGCGGCCAGTGTCCTGTAATAATAGGTAAAATTTGTTTATAATTTGTGGATAATAAAGGATACAACAAATTCAAAGTTTTCACAATTTGTGATTTCAATGAATATGACGGTTGGGAAATTAAAACAAATCCATAGTTGAAAATTTTTTGCAACATCATATAAATATTTTTTGGTATTGGAGATGACCAGATTTGTTCTTCAGATTCTTCGGCCTTTTCATCGTCACTATCTTCGTCATCCGAATCTTCGATTTCTGAAAATGGTTTATCAGCGGGTCTTTTAAAATATTCAGTATTGCGATCATATTCAACAGGTAATATTTTTTGATTGTTCAAAAAATGAATTAGCTGTTCCTTTCTAGTCATACCCCATGGTTTATATAATGAATTGTTATTTTTTGGATCATCTTCAATTCTGAAGTTGATTTCGTAATGTTTAATTATTTGCTCGATTAATGCTTCGAAAACTATAAAGTAACTTTCAACGATTCTGTTATAACCGTGATACAAATCTATGATTACAAACATATCAGCTATAACATCGCTCAATTGATTTGCTTCTAGCAATTGTATCCCGGCAATTTTGACTATAATTAAAAGAATTCCTGGTAACATTGGCGTCAACTGACTAGCAATAGACATTTGTAAGCTAATAGAATCAATTAAATAATCCAGGTTATCCATTATCAAATTTATCATTGACCCTTCATAGTAAACCTCTAAAATGGTTTTAATTGTTGATTGAGCTTGTAGTTGAATCTGTGGATTATCATTTAGTGTCAACGCCTGAAATACAGGTAACAAGTTATCCATCAAAAATTCAGTTCTAAATTGATTTAAAGATATAGTTCCCGCTACAACACTAATAGCTTGTAATGATGATATAAATGACAACTCGTTCGGATTGTTCATGTCTATATCAGAAATCAATTCCTCGGCCGCTATTAATAATAAAGATGATAATCCATTTTCTGGTTCACTTTCCATTCCATCGACTATAAAATCATTTACATCAAAATTTCCAGTTTGTTCTAAATTATTTTTAGCATAAAGACTGCCTATCCATAATGAAATACTTTTATTCAAGTTATCCTCAGATTTTTCTAAAACTGTTTCTAGATCTAATATACAACTAGACTTGTTTAAAATAGAAAGTAACTCAACAAGACTTTGCACTCTATCTTCAAGAGCTTTAGAAATAAAGCCCAATTTTTCATTTGAGATGGTGAAATCCTGATTTGTCCATCTACGTGCTAGTTTCTGAAGATCATTTACGTTGGATTGTCTACTGACAGGTAGTTTTTTAGTTTTTCGTATGCTCTTTACATTTATGTAACTTGGTAACTCTATGGAATCCAATTGATTTGACTTGTCTGTTTCTGCGAGTATCGATTTTGTCGAGTTTGGTTTTTTATAAATTTCAAACTTATAATTTTTAACCATGTTTTCTTGTAACATGTATAAACATCTTTGTTTCAAATTATTGAGCCCGGTATACTCCGAATCTACGGTTCTTGACAATTCCAATAGTAGAGTGAAGTTGAATTCTATAGCTATAAAATTCATAGATATCTTATCTTCATCCGTTGAAAACATAACAGAGGGTAGTTTATTTTCAATCAATTCTTGCAATTTAGATTTCACAATTTCATATAATGCTCGTTGTTTTGACTCAGAATCAACAACAAAACAGACTTTATCAGTGATTTCTAATAATCTATCTTTGATTTCGTTTTCATAGGATGATGCGAATGTTAACAATGATAAGATGTCAATTGATAATGAAGCAAAGTCAGTAAACAAAGTTATAAAACTATTCTTTAGTATGGTAGTCACAAAATTAATTACTTCAATATATAATTCTTGCTTAGCTTGCAATCTTTGCTTGTTTTTCAATATCATCGATTTGAATAGTATTATCAATGAAATTTTCAATTGTTTGGAAGTTGCTTTTAGCCAAGACATCGACCTATTGTCAACTTCAGTTATTATAATATCACTAGTTGATGTCTCATCCAAGGTTTTTTCATCGTCATCCCATACAACCTGAATATCTGATAGATTTTGTAAAAGGTCTAAGTTTAATTTCGCATTTAGTTGTGAATCGTTAAAGGATGAACTAATTATTGATGAAAATAATCGAAGTACTTTAATTATTATATGATAATTTAAATAACTTGAGGATACAAAATTTGTTACTGGTGATATGATCCCGGGTAGAATCATCGATTGTTGATTTGATGTTAAAAACTTGAGCAAGGATATTATCAAGTCTAATGAATTCAAAATAAGGTTTGAAGCTTCTTGTGAGTCCGGCCTAGTGCTAGAAATGACACTTAATGAAACGGTAATAGAATTACTCAAAAATAGAAGCCGTTTGTCATTTTCGAAATAAGATTTACCAACTGACTGAACCAAACTATATAATGCTAAAATTGATGCTTGTTTAAATTCTATTGACTTCAAGGAGATTGGCAATGGTTTTGCATTTAAATTGCCACTTGACAAAAACAATACTAAAGGATACAACTGATCTATTAACTCGAACTTAGCATTATATCCCCAAGAATGATCTAGTAAGAATGAGATGATAGTCAAAATATGCTGAATGATTGCATCAGCTAGTTTTGGATGCTTCAATATATTCGATATGGGAAAGAAGATATAGTCAGCTATGTTAGGTGATAATTTATAATGTATTTTTTCACTATTTGAATTATAATGATTTGTCAAGACCTTTTCAATTGTAGTCAACAAAGATAATATCTTGTTGATATTCAAAGTAGGGCATAATGATTCTTGGGACAATTCAACACAGTATTGTTTCAGCTGATCAAACAATTGTTTTGATAATAATTTGTCATCATTAATCATAGACATTGTTTCATGGTTGTAAGCTAGTAGATAGTTCTAAGAAACTTATGTAATATAAATCTTTTTTGCACGACTTCTTTATAATTTTTTTTGTTCTTCAAATCACACTGAAAATTTTTCATTCACTTTTTATACACAATTTTTCTTTCTCAAATAATCAAAGCGAATTAATATTATTACAAGTATGTACTCATTAATAATAAAGATAGATTGCCAACATGATTCATATTAAAGTATTTAAGTTAACTTATTTTTAGAGTCTTTTAAAGTAGTATTTGGGATCATTCAATCTTTGATTACAAAAATTGGAGATTAATTTTAAGGCCTTTAAGTTAATTTTCTATTTTTATATATCTAGTCAAATTATACTATTTGATTATGAATGTCACTTTATTTCAACCTAATAGTCGATCAAGAGATTTTTGACACCCCTCATACTTTAACCTGCTCATGACTCCAATTTCATTTTGGACACTCATGTGGCGTATCAGAAATAAAGACTTGTTACTAACATAATTTTTGAAGAATGACAAGAACTTCTGTTTTAGCTGATGCTTTAAATGCTATCAATAATGCCGAAAAAACTGGTAAACGTCAAGTTTTAATCAGACCATCATCAAAAGTTATCATTAAATTTTTAACTGTTATGCAGAAGCATGGTATGTAATATCAGACCTATGAAGTTTCATATAAAATCTCACACCGAATTGATAACTGGATGGATTGATCGGTGTTTAGTCCCTTTCTGTCTTTTAAGTATTCGGGAAATCGAATTGGAAATGCTTCTTACACGATGGATACAATATCTCAAATTTGATCTATCGTTTACTTTTCCTGAACATTTTCAATTATGAAACTTCATTATAATTTTTCTTTTCTGTTTTACTAACTATATATCAAGGTTACATTGGAGAATTTGAATATATTGATGACCATAGATCAGGTAAAATTGTTGTTCAGTTAAATGGTAGGTTAAATAAATGTGGTGTTATTTCACCAAGATTCAATGTCAAAATTAATGATATTGAAAGATGGACCGATAACTTATTACCAGCTAGACAATTCGGCTATGTCATTTTGACTACATCAGCTGGTATAATGGACCATGAAGAAGCAAGAAGAAAGCATGTCTCTGGTAAAATTTTAGGTTTTGTTTACTAAAATATCAAGTTTTCTTCATGTTTCTAGGGTTTGTATTATAAAAGTTTTAAAATATATATAATTTTTGGGTAGCATCTACCTACTTTCTATCTTTTTCGTTCTCACTATTTTCATGGTTTTACCTGAGAGTTTCAAATTCGTTACTTCTACATTATCATGGACATTGAGGGCAGGTTGCTTAGCTCATTTGATTCATGAAAATGTATTTGAGTTCACAGAAACAAGAGGAGAATCAATGTTACCAACTCTACAGAATCAAAATGATTATGTTCATGCTTTGAAAAAATACAAGTTGGGAAGACAAGTTGAAATTGGTGATTGCGTAGTGGCTATGAAACCGAGCGATCCTAATCACAGGATATGCAAACGTATAACGGGAATGCCAGGAGATTTGATATTAGTTGATCCTTCAAGCTCATCTAGTCTAACAAATACACCAAGGGAATCTGCATCAAATGACGGATTTAACAAATATATTAGAGTACCCGAGGGCCACGTATGGTGCACTGGTGATAACTTGTGTCATTCGTTAGATTCAAGGTCGTACGGAGTACTACCCATGGGACTAATTACTGGGAAAATTGTAGCTGCAAATTCAATGAATAATGGGTTCAAAGGAATTTTCAATTTGAGATGGATCAAAAATACATTTGTTGATGAATAGAATAGGCTATATATATGTATATCTATTGTTTACCTATTTGACGATTCTTGGACAAATATCTTAATACACTGGCTCCAAAGTATATACTTGGAACTGATAATACAAACCCATAAAATAATGTTGTGAAGATAGATTGGCCCAAGTAATATTTTATAAAATTTATTTCAAAGCCAATAATCGAAATCAAAAAGCTAACATTTAGTAACAACTGAACTGTTGATACTGTTTTTAAAGTTTTAAATAAATCCTTTAAACCAATAAACCCAACCCATGAAGATAATAAACCTAAAAATAAGACTATAGCAATCGTTATAAAAATAATAGGAATAGTCGAAGCAATGGTTTTTTCGTCTTGTTTGAATAAATGATGTATTTCTGGTTGAAGACCGAATTTAGATTTTGGGTTATACTTACTTGATAACTTAAAATCATCACCAAGTATAACTTCTAATAAAAATTTGTTTAATTTTTTGTCAATTGCTGAATCTGCAATTATGAGTTTCAATAATAATTTATCCTTAGATTTCAATACCTCTGGTAATTGACTAGCTTTAATGCTAGATTTGATTTTTGAAGATAAAACCGCTGGGACAAAATGTGTAACTATAGAAGTTTTTTCTGCATCAGAAAGGCTAAACATGATTTGTTCTGGTTTGTCTGTAAATTCCTTTGTTTTCAAATTAATCTCGATTATATCATTTGGTGAATTTATATGCAATTGTTTAATTTCTTTAGTTTCAATTTCACCAAAAGTTTTGATTTGCTTGTTAACTTTGATTGTACCTGATAAATCAAATGCAATTGAAGTAGTTAAACAGTACAATGCTAAAACATATGTTATCAAATTCATTATACGTTACCAGTAGCGAGTGAAAATTTCAAAATTTGACGTGGTCAATTTTGTATCAATTTTTGTTAGTAAGACACTACTACTATTTTTATACTGCAAAACTCAGTTTGTTAAGCGGTAAGTCAACCAAATATAACTGTATCCAATAAATTTGATCCTAAAATGTCATTGAATGTATAACTGAATAAGAAAAATGTACCGCTAACAATTTCAAGTATGAAGAAAGCTGGAATGAATATGACACCTAGTCAGTTAGCATTTGAAATTTCTTAATATTGCTATCTTAAAACCTTCAAATACATACATATTAAAAAAAATGATATTAGAAATATGAATCCACCTAAACTCAAGGTAATTGCCGAAATTGCAAACATTGAAAAAATAATCAGCTTGTGGTCACAGCGGGAGCCTAAAAATGTGAAGACCAGTAGCAATTCAATTGAAATGAACAGCTTCTTATCTAAAACTGAGAAAATGAATATTTTAATTAACTCCTTTGGTTTTAAGCTCACAATGTAGAAGTATTGAATGATCAAACAATTATTTTTTTTCCTTCTCCATTTTGCAGTCATTTTTTATGACTTGTAAGTAACAAGAATTCCACCAACTCATAGTAGATTCTAGCTCACATCATGTTTTTGAATTGAAGCACCGCATCGACTAGAAACTATGACAAACTTGTCAACTTGTTAACTTGCTAACTTGTTGTCTTGATAATGCGATATTGATTAAGTCCCATTCATTCTTGGGGATTCCATTAAAAGTGCTACTTCTTAGCATCGAATAAGATTGATTCATTTATTTCAAATGGATTACCTTTATCAATTGAAAATTCATACGTAAAAATTCATATATCATGATTCTTTCGTGTTTCAAAAATTATCAAACAAAAAAAAATTATCAATACTTGAAAATTTCAAATCAGAAATGCAATTTTTATCATCAACCTCAATATTATACTTCCGTATAATTCTTTTAATAACAGTTTCGTTTTTTCTTATTAAGGATCCGGAAAATTTGTCTACATTAGGAGTTGTGGTTCTACTTGGTCAGGCTATGAAAGTTCCACTTTTGAAACTATCTTCAAACTCATCATTATCCGGTTTCACATCATTAATATTGTTCTTATTCTCATTACAAGATTTGGTCCCATTATTATCTGAGAATATTGCCTACTTTGAAAATCTTGTTCCAATTAGATTATCTCTTTATTTTGTTTTATGCATTTTCATCTACTTTCAACCAACTAGCTTTTTAAGTAATAGCCTAATTATAACTTTTGCATTTACTGAAATTTGGTTAAATTTCTTAATTTACAATAATTTGAAAGATGAGAAATATTATAAAATGAAGAAATACATTGAAGATAATAAGGATCAAATAATCAAAGAAAATGATGAAAAAATTGTGGTTATTGAAGATAATTAAATGTATTTTTGTATAGTCCAATCCAAACATTCTTCAACTTCTTTGAAATCATAGAATTTGAGTTGTAAAATATTCAAACTCTCTTTGTTTTCATCAAAGTTCGTTGTAGATTCAAACTTTAGAATTTTTAAATTAATAATCAAATTGACAAATAACTCATTTGTAGTAATCTCAATTTCCATATTAATAATTTCATCTTTGATGGTTTTCAAATTAAAAGTGAATACGGATATAGGCTTTTCGATTGATTTTTGAAAGGGATTTTTAATTGGTGCGTCCAAATTGATCAACTTTTTGAATTCAAAATTTAGTATATCACTTTTTAGATTGTACCTTGTAGTCAAATCTTTTATTATAGATTTCATTTTGGATAAATATATTTCATGTCTCATATTACCTAACAAAGGTCGTAAAATTAGTGGATGGGAATTATTTTGTTTCCATTTTGTCAAACTTGTAGGTATTTTTTGCTTAAGTTTTAAATTATATTTGTGATAACAACAAAGCATCAATTTCAAATAACTCAAAATTAACTGACACTTTTCATTATTAATTGAGGAATATTTGTTAATATTCTGATAATGATTATTCAATTCTTCTTCATTCAATTCATCATAATTCAAATTTTCAATTTCAATAATTTCATTGTTGAATTCAATTATAATTTTATTAGAAATGATTGAAACATTATAATTAATTAACATTTTTGATTCTCTAGTTAATTGATAAAATAAGTCTTCTTCAAATAAGAAAAATCTCGCTTTTTCGATATCTAGTATAATTGAAGTCTTTGCATCCAAAATTAATTCAAATTTAGATTGACCAGTTATTAGATATTCACCATCCACTAAACTCAAAATCTTGACTCTTACAAATTTATAAGTTTTTTCAACCACTTTATAATTACTATTAACAGGTTTAAACTCTATTTCACCATTCGATTTGTTTTTGCGCAATATCCCTAATCCATTGTCATAGTAACTCAGTCCGCTATCTCCATAACCATATTTTATACCGATTGATTTATTATTACTTTCAAAATCTTTAATTTTAAAAAGCGCTTCATCATTTGATACAACCAAGTTAATCAGATTCCAATAATTAAATTCTTTTTCAATCTGTTCATTCAATAATAAACTTTGACCCTTGAACAAACTGATGATTTTATTCAAACTTTCTATTTTCCAACCTTGGCCAATTTCAGTAGAATTCGTCTCTTGCACTGTTTCTTCTTTCGTCAATCTATCGGAGTTTAGACTTGTTGGCTTGATTGTCTTTTGCAAGAATGGTGACATTGTGGATTTTCCAATGTTTGGTTTTACTGACGATATCAATAATGAAATGAAATCTAGTGATAATGAAGTTTCACTCAAAGAACTATTTATAGCTTTGGAAAGTTCAAATTTCTGTTTATTGAACAAATCAATAGATTCATCACTTTCTTCGTCAGAGGTTTGATGGATGTTATCGTTATTTGGAGTATTTTGGTTATTTATTTCTTCGATTAATAAATCTTCAGTAACATTAAGAAATGATTTCCTAGAATACAAAATCCTAGGTATCAATTCCTCAAGTTTCAATTTGTCTTCATCTTGTACAAACAGATCCACATGAGTTTCATTCAAATTTAACATCTATAGGATATTGTCAGTGAATTCACCAGAGTTTTTTTTTTTTTTCATTTTTTCTTATACTTATACATTCTACGTATTTTAACTAATCCATAAAATCATCTAAATCGCCTTCTTCGATTGCTTTCAATAATTCCATTTCATCATTAAGTTCATTTTCTCTATTCAAATCTGGTGACTTTTCTTGGTCGTTGGCATATCTCATGGATTTAACACTTTCGCTATGCAAAGTTAAACAAAATTTGATTCTTTGATCAAATTCTTGTTGGGGTAAACTTGTGGAATAGATATCCAAAATTTCATTTGATTTCATGTAACCTAATTCATGATTGATACTTGCTTCTATGACACCGTCTCTTATACATTTACTAACAATATATTCTGTACTTTCTTCAGAATCCAAATGTAATTTTATGCAAATATCTTTAAGAGATATTTTTGAATAACTTAAGGAGATCAATCTGATACCTGTTTTTATGACATTCTGTCTTAATCTGAGTATTAATGTGTATAAATCATCTTTTTTAAAAATCTCTTCATTTTTTTTTAAAACCTGCTCGAATAATTTCAAATCACCAAATTTTACAGCTTTTGTAACATTATAATACGGCTCAAAGCTATTTTTATACTGATTGAAAATTTTTAACTCTGGTAAATCTCCCATTAATAAATCAATAACAATTTGTAATTTTGTAGCTGATTTTATAAATCCGGTTGCTAATTTTGTTTGAGGGACTTTCCTAATTGCTGCTATAACATATTCATGAGCTGAGGAATAATCCAATTGAATTGAGTTCATCTTTGCTAGGTAATAGTAGTATCTACAAACTAAAGAATTTGACGATGAATTTTCTGGAAATTCAATCTTTTCTATCAAATTTATGGATTGCTGAATGTCATGATTGATTGAATAATTTCTTAAAAGTAAGGTAATGATTGATGCTTGAGTCTCGTCATCATGTCTTAAAGTTGCACTTCTCAAGCTATACAATAACTCTGGTCTAAGTGATGTCAAATCTCCAACTAATTCTTTTGTTCTAGATATGTAAAACCAAAGTTTAGATTGCAAAAAGTCTAAAGATCTTTTGTTGAAAGATTTCATTAATGATATTATATAAGGAATCAATTGATTTGCTTTTCCAAATTCTTTTACATCCAATAAATAAACAAGAGTCAATAACACAAGATATAATTCAATTTCAGGAATTATTTTGGAATCAGTCTCGATTGAATTGGTTGTAGACTTTGTTGGTGATGGTAGAACATCCAACAAAAATTGTTTTGATTTATGACTTTCTAAGTAGTTTATATTAATGACAGTAGGTAACACGTTAGAGTTTTTGACTAATCTTTTTCTCAAAGGTCCTAAATCTCTGAATAACTTTGAGATATATCTGTTATCGAAAGTACTAGATGCTTTACTCAACAAAGAAAAAGATGATTCAATTTCGTTAATCAATTCTTGAAATTCATCAGCAGCTGCATTATTTGTTGAAGAGTCCACGGCATCTTTCATATCAATGTCTTGACTCATTATACTGGATTAGATTGATCTTGCTTGAATAGACTCGAAAAAAAATGAAAATGTCAATATTGCCACCAATTCAAAATTTCTCAATTTTAACACTACATTTTGTGGAAATCACTATTTATACCAAAACATATACATGCTTGTGGAAGAGGTGCTCTATAAGGGAACGACGTCTGAAATATGAACTTGATGTATATTACTGATCAAAATTAAAGGGCAAAGTAGTATTAGGAAATTATTTTTAAATTGCAGCTTATAAAAATGAAGTAAGAGAATCTTGCTGAAGAAATTCGTAATTATGTTTCAGTCTGTTGCATGATTTTATATCATAATTTTGACTAATGGAAGAATTTCATGAGAAGTTTTACAATTGTATTTTTGTTTGAATTAATGATCGTAATTTTTCAGTCTATCGGGATTAAGTTTTTAAGCGAATATAGAGGAATTTTCTTGAATCATAACTTTCGAGAATAAAATCATCTTTGATTTATTAACAAAACTAAGATTTGAGATCTGGCTATTGACTTGTAGAATATTCATTAAAAGTACTTTCCGAGATTTTATTTAACCCGGTGAGAGCTCGAGGTGCTCTGTTAAAATCTAAAGGTAAAAATGCATTTATAGTTCAATGCCTCGTAATACGTAATACTTGGTTCTTGTTGCTGGTAGTACATCCCAAATTATAATTTTAGATAGTATGTTATATTCGTGGAAAAGGTGGGATTTTTCAATCAGATCTGATGTTGAACAACTAATGTTGGACAATAACCAAAAAAACCAACCACACAGAAAACAAATCATGCTGTTAAAATTGCAATACAATTGTGGTTACCCAACATATTTTTTACCATCCGGGCTGATTATATAAAACTTTCACAAAGTAGATGGCATCTGATCTAAATTAAACAAAACTTAGAAGGTTATGCGAACTGATTATAATTAACCGCTTTTTGAAGTAACTGGTAATTACACATAAACTTTATAAGGTCATATTTTCATTTTTTATATCTGCTTTAAATTATTTTGCAATTTGAGTCACTCCACGATTAATTTCACATTTCGAGGGAAATAAATTGTAATCAAATAAATTAGATAAACCGTCATCATGTCTTCTGTTTCTTCTTCAATTAAAGCCAGTTTACCTGAGATTCCAAGCACCAACTTGGTTCCTGTTTTTACATTCAATTTAAAATTAAAATCAGATCCTTTAAACATTTATACCAGCAATGAATCAAACAAAACTCATAATTTAGCAATTATCGAGACAGGTGAAATCAAAACTGTATCCAATGATTTAGGTTTAGAATTTGATGTTTCTGAATTATTTGGCACTGATGATTTATTAATCAAAAATTCAATTCAAACAGCAAGCTTGGATTGTAAGTTATACGGTAAAACAGCAAATGGTAGTAATGTATTTGTTCATTATGGTGGTAAAGTTCAATTGAATGACGAATCAGTTGCAATCATCACCAACACTAAAAAAGATTCCGATATTACTAGATCATACGTCACATGTAATCCTACATTTCAATTTGATGAAAAGATTGAAGACAAATATAAATGGGTTGAGAAAGAAAATTTTATTGGAAGAGGTAGATTTGTTAGGGACCAAGACGATACATTATATGTTCAATATTATGTTTATATAATCAGATGAGTTATATATGTTTAAAATTATAATGTATAATGAAAAAAAAATATATTATTCGCCTTTGATCACTACAAACCTAACAACATGAGTTCGATTGGTTTGAAGTCAATGATTCACCTCTTAAATTCACATTCGATTTACCACCTTTATTATTCAAGTTTGCATTGTTGTTCGAATTGTTAGTCATTTGCGCTTTGATTTGTCTAGCCATCGTGTAGAAAGCTTGCTCAACATTTGTTGATGACAAAGCTGAGGTTTCTAAGAAAGGAACATCCAATGCATCAGCAAATTCTTTTGCTGAGGTATATTCAACAATTTTCTTATCACTTAAATCAGCTTTATTACCAACTAACAACTTCATTACACCACCGGTTGCATACCTATCAATTTCTTGCAACCATTGTTTAACATTGTTGAAACTCTCCTGATCAGTAACATCATAAACAATAATAATACCATGGGCACCACGATAGTATGAAGAAGTTATTGTTCTAAATCTTTCTTGACCTGCCGTGTCCCAAATTTGTAATTTAATAGTTTTACCATCTAATTCAATTGTTCTAATTTTAAAGTCAACACCAATAGTTGAAATATAATCTGGCGTATAAGTGTCATCAGCAAATCTCAACAATAAACATGATTTCCCAACACCGGAGTCACCGATTAATAATAATTTAAATAAATAGTCGTATTCGTTATTCATGCTGATTAGTTTGTTTAATAATTCTTAAGGACAGATTCGAATCAAATTAAAAATAGTAAGATTATCTAAAAATCTATGAGTTGTGTTCAGTTATAAAAAAAAACTGTAAGGAATTATAACTGGTAAATATTAATAACAATTAGTGACAAATCTTATCAAAAAAAAAAATGAATATAATCAACGGTAGTAAGTTGGTTGGTACCTCGATGTATTGATAAAAGTTGTAATTTACTGTTTGATTGTTAATTTTTTTTTTAATTGTTTGGTTAACTATGGGGAGTAGTGTAAATGGGTCATGTCTTTACAGTATAAATAAATGATTCTACTTTGAACGGCAAATACTCAATTCTTTTACACGACCAAAAAGCTTAAGACTCGCTACCAGTTGTAAGGTATTGCTTATTGACACGTTATCTTTAGTTCCCCTTATTTATATAAATAGGGAGATCAGAATTTTAATAAACTGTATATTTAATTGTTTAGTGTCTCTATTCGATTTTTTCGGCTTCTTTTGCAGCCTTTCTAGTTGATGTAGTTCCCCTTGCTTTCTTTCTCGCAATCATTATCATCTTTTGAAACCAAAATACATTTAAAAGATTCAAAAATACATTTAACAACATGATACTTGCTGGTATAAAAATATTGACCATTTTTAAAGTATGAGTAATATCAATTGCCATTTGATAAGCAGCATAAAAACCCCATATTATACGGACTGTGAAAAAAGTGGCCATCAACAATAATCCATTAATTATAATGAACTTGTCACTGAATGTCCCTGATGGTAAATGAGATGCAAACCAATTTAAATTAACAAATGGAGTACTCAATTCAAATGACAAAAAAGCACCTGCCCATGGCTGACAGTATGGAATGAAAATTCCACAACAGAATACATACATGGCAGCAAACCCATGAAAAAGGAATCCAATACCGAACAAACTAAAATATTTTGTACATACATAGATATCCCAAACAAAATATCCTATACTAGCGGCACAACATAAGGAACCAAAAGGAGTAGCTCCAAATATCGATGAATATGGATCCGATTCTCTGTTTTGCCAGTGGGGATTATTTAAATGCGGAACCAATAATAAAATACTAACCACGCATTGTACCATGGAAGTAAAATGAACATCAAAATTGATCTTTGTCTTGTGGTTCAACTTTGTATAACTAGATCCAAATAGCTTAGTACTTACTGGTGATGATAATTGTTGTATGATAAAATAAAATAGGAATGAAGCTACTATCTCATGCCAATGTGCTTGAAATAAGTTGTTCGGGGATGATGGAAATGGCCTGTACTTCAAAAATGGATCATCTATGATGGTGGGTACAAACGGTATAGTCATTGTTAGCTAAAATTGACCTATGTGAAGATAATTGATTAAATAGATGTGAATTGAAAATACCCCAGCTCTGGCGAAAATGATTACTTGAGTTCAATTATTGTTTTTTTCTCCGTTGGTTCTCGTGTGATATTGGGCTATTGACAAAATTTATTTTATCAACGTTTACATAACTTCTTACACCCAACAAAAGTTGTTAATTTTACCACATTGTCGTATATAAATCTATGGTATTAGTGAATCAAAAATTATATTATCAAAACAATTACTTCTCGCCACTATTAGTACAGACAGCATCGCTGCGTCAGCTGAATAAATACTTCTAGGTTTTTTAAATTTGATCTTTTTGGAAAACTTAAGGAGTGAAACTTTTAGCTGTATCGATCAAAGAAACAAAGCATCAAATTCATTTTGTGAATAAGTTCTATGTCGTGAGTTCTCAGTAATATTTTACTCTTAATTCAAACTCCAAAACTCTAGGAAATCTAAACAGAAGTGGTCCAAAATCACGTCGATCATGTTTTGAGCGGTGTTAAATTTGCAGCTTCGCAGAAAACTGAAAGTTGTTGCGCCAGTCGCAACGTTTAAAGATATCATAAATGAAGTTCCGCATTAAAACCAAAGTTAACTTTTTGTTGCAACTTTCCAGCCAAATTTTTCGAATAATTAACCATCCTAACTTCAAAATCCAATCGTTGATATTAAATACGAATGTTTGAATGGATTGTTGATTTTCAAACTTTGCAATTGTGACAGTATAAAAGCTCGGGTTAAGTATATGCATCAGGTGTAGCTGAATTTAGTGTAGATCTATCAGCTACAAAATTATATCGTCAGAGACAAAAAATAACGTCTAGATAATCTCAGATTACTGATCATTTGCTGTTGAAGTGTAATGTTATTTTTCTAGTTTCAAATGAATGTTTTGTGACAATTTACAATGATAGCCTTGCGTTTTGATTCTCCACAGTTATATACTGCGCCGCATACCTATAAACGTAAGTTTGGTATAAAATAGTTTTGGGTCTACAGATCTTAAAAAAACATGTCACATAAAAAATCTCAGATTATCAATTAAACTTTGTATTAAAATCTGTTTTATGTGGTATATATAATCTAATGGATTCTATACATACCCTATCCTTACCATATTATGAACTTGATAATCCTTTTATTACATTGAACAAACTTGTGCTAACTAATGAAAACGATTCTTCAAGATTCAGCATTGTTTTAAATAAGAACAAAACAATTGACTCCATACAACAAACAATCGAGTCACCGGTTGATTATATACAAAATGTCAATCAAGCACAATTGTCAAAATATCCATTACTTATAAAGATAAATCCACTTTTGAACAAGTTAAAATTGCATATATCATTGAAACCAACTACATCTGAGTTTCATAGAAAATCCCTAATCATTGTCAAAACGTCAAAAGACATAAATTTTGTGAAAGAAAACATAAAGAACTTTTCTAATGACATGAGTATTTCCAAAATTGAGTATAATAATCTACCAATTGATGAAAATAATCAAAATTTCCAGAATTTAATTATAAATGACTTTTATGATACTGACAAAATTAACGATACAAACTTGAATGTATCTATATGGCAGAATGACTCAGTCTCTGATGAATATTCTTATTTGTTAGATTTCAGTTTGTACATTGCAAAATCACTCAAGATTGTGAATGAAAAGCAAGAGAAATTACCATCAACTGATACAAAATTATTTAATCTTGGGGATTTTAAAAAGGAATTTAGCTTTAATATTGAAGATGGTCCCGAGTTAAGAAAAACTTTTAATGAATTGGAAAATAAGATACCCGAAGTATTAAAGATATATCTACAATTGATAGAGGATTTCAAAGTCCTTGAATCAAATGTCCGAAGAATTACAACTTCGAAAATAAGAGTCATGGATGGTATTAATTCTTTGATTGATTGCCACAGTTCATATTTGCTAAAAGAAATTGGGTTCAAAAAATCATTTCATTCTTCATTTTTGAAGTTATTTGAAAATTTTGAAAAAAACATAAATTTCTTTCTCAATGAGATTTGTGATAGTAAAATGCTAGTCAAAATCTATAATCATATTAATTCACTAGATAATGAAGTCGATATTAGCCAAAAAAAGCAATTTGAGAACGATTCCAAAGAATTTTATACTTGGTTCAACAAATATCTTTCCAATGAAAAAGAAAGGCCGGAACTGAAATTGTTAGCTAAAAGAAAAATTTTTGAATTATCTAAATTCGACTATTTGAATCAGCTTACCAAATTTATAAACAATCAATATATCAACGAGTTGATTGAAAATTTCTTCAAATTTTTTAGAATGCATTACAAAGTCAACGGATTATTAAACTTTCTGGAAAAAAATCAAAATTTAATTATAGATGATAATTATCAAATTTATTTCATTGTATTGCTTCGATTCAATAGTGAGAAATATAAATTTAGACAGATGATTGAAGCGTGTCAAACTAATGATGAACTAACGAACCTTATAAGATATAACAAATTAAATAATTCAATTTTAAAAATCAATGAGTTTATAATTACTAAAGATAATTTCGATCTATTATTTTCCAATGAGATCAATATACCTGAAGATTTACAAATTAATGACTCAGAAATATCGGGTATATTATTTGCATTGGGAGGACAGAAGAAGCAAGGGTGGCATAAGGAATGGATAGTTGTTAAAAACGGTCAATTAATTGAATATTCCGATTGGAGAAAAGGCAAAACTCCGATCAACAAGCCGATTGAAATTTCATTGCTGAATATAAAACCAATAACTTACGACAAAAGACAAAATTGTTTCGAAATTACCACCTCAACAAACTCAAAACATGTATTTCAAGCTTTCAACTCCGATGACAGAATTAAATGGTTGAAAGCATTATATAACGCGGGGCAATTAGTCAATACTGAACGTATTGAAAAGCAACACGCAAAAAAATTGAACAAATTGATCATAGACTTTGAGAAACCAACTATTATCAATCAAGATGATTCTTTATCTCCTAGATCAATAAAATCTAATATGTTAATTGCTCAAGAAAAAGACTATTTGACTTTGGTTCAAAACATACCTGACTCTAATAACAACATTTGTCTAGATTGTGGTTCGAATGAACTGGTCGAATGGATATCACTTAACACTTTATCATGTTTTTGTATAAATTGCTCGTCATGTCATCGAAGTCTACAATGTTCAAGAGTCAAATCATTAAAGTTAGATAAATTTGAAAACGAAATTGAAATGTTATTGAAATTCATAAATAATAAAGTTGTTAACTCAGTACTTGAAGAGAAGTTGCCACTAGATAAAAAAATTAATATTAATAATACAAATGAATCTCGGTTGAATTTTATAAAGAATAAATATCAATTAAAAAAATACAAAATGGACATACCGGACGTTAACAACTTATTAATAAAATCAATCCAAAGTATAAATATTCTCGGTGTATTGAAATACATTCTAGCCGGTGCCGATATCAATTTAACCATTCAAATATCAACTCCTAAGAAAAGTAATTTGCTAATAAGTTTATTTGAGTATAGTTTGAGAAAGTATGTTGAGATTGAGAACAGCGACAAGAAATTATTCATCGTTAGTGAATTATTGATTTTAAATGGTTGTGAGATCAAAGATCCAAATAGAGCTATCACTGATTTGGAATTATCTAGTGATGCGTTGGATTATTGGAAATATAGATATTTGAAATTTAACGGTGGCTAAATGTATAATATAAATAGACAAAACTAATTTAATTTTTTGTGTTGCGAAATAGTTTGGTTGCAAAATACATTTTCTTTGTACACAAATAATCTATGGGTAAGATTAGAATACATGAACAATATTTTCATAATCATGATAAAGAAAATGAAATCAATAATAGTCCAAGTAAATTGTCAATCTCAGTATCTTCACCCATGGTGATTTCACCAGCTCCCTCGTCACCACCGTTTAAATATGGATTTTTCAAATGTATTGGAAAAGGTAATTTTGGAGATGTTTATCAAGCAAAAGATTTGAACTCAGGTAGATATGTAGCAATTAAGGTTATAAATTTGGACGACTCTCCCGATGACATCAAACAAACTTTGAGAGAAATTCATTTTTTATCTAGATTGATAAATCCATTCATTATCAAATATATCGAAAGCTTTACACAGAATTTAAATATGTTTATTGTAATGGATTATTGTGGAGGTGGTTCATGCTCGGATTTGATAAAGTATCATAAAAAATTGCCTGAAGACATAGTTAGTTATATAATTTTCGGAGTCTTATCAGGATTGCAGTATTTGCATTCAGAAAATAAAGTTCATAGAGATATCAAGTCTGCGAATATATTATTAACACAGCAAGGGGATGTTAAGTTGGGTGATTTTGGCGTAAGTACAGAGATTACTTTGACCAGAATGAAAAAGAATACATTCGTAGGTACACCTTTTTGGATGGCGCCTGAAGTCATTACTAAAGGCAAGCAACAAGCAATTAATGGGAGTTTCAGTGATGGATATGATTATAAAGCAGACATATGGTCCACTGGTATAACAACAATTGAATTGATCACCGGTGCACCTCCATTATCTCAATATGACCCATTGAAAATATTATTCGACATCCCCAAAAAAAAACCGCCTTCATTGTTAGGGCCAAATTATAGCGAAAATGTGAAAGACTTTGTCAAATATTGTTTGATCAAAGATCCAAATAAAAGACCAAACAGCAAAACATTGTTGCGTCACAATTATATTTCAAAACAAGTGGTGAATCAAACAAGATTGAAGAATAATTTAATCCATTTGATTAATTTGAAAAATATGTATAACGAATCTAATAAGGTGATATATAAACCAAGATTTAGACTAAATCAAGTCACTGAATCTTCTGCATTATCAACAATTGAGTCGATAGGACAAATTGAATGGAATTTTACGAAAACATCACCTGTCTCACCGAGAACAAGTGAATTCAAACCAACGATCAAATCAAGTTCAAACAAAACCGACATAAATAAAAGTTCGGCATTATTTTATTGCTTGGAACGAGTCTACATGAGAGGTAAAGATGGTGAGACAAGAGATTGTGTTGAAAGGTTGATCAAGTACTTGTACAAAACTGAGAAAGAAAGTCCTGGATTATGCAATGCATTTGTTGAGGAGATTGAGAGATATTTGAATTGAATACATTTACTTTTAGTAGTGTAATAGTCGTTTGCTCTTGTTTGAAGGGTTGCTGCAAATATGTTTTAAATCCTCGCGCTTGTCAAGTAATGTTTTTTCTTTCTTTGTTCTATGAAGGTTGAATTTTTTTCGTGTTTTTCTGTTTATACCGTGTTTCATATATTTTCACAACCAAATCATATTTTGACTTTTTTATCAATCATCACGATTAGCTAGGATTGACCATGTCTTCCAACCTGATACCACCCGAGACACCTAGAAATAATAACAAATCAAATGTTAATAACAGCTTAAGTATCAATAGAGGTCAAACAAATTTGTTAACACCATCATTTTCATTCGGATTGAGTTTTCTGCCTAGCTTCAACTTCAATTCACCTAAGCTTGTATCGTCTCCAAAAAAGCTTTTTGAGAACTCATCGAAGAACAAACTTACTCCAAAAGTGAATAGATTTCTAGAGTCCCTTGATAAATTGGAGGACAAAAATAAAGATTCAAATGATTCAATTTCAACCAATGACAAATCAAATGACGATATTTGGTCATCTTTCAATGACAGTAACGCATCAAATCTTACATCTATGACTAATAAAGACAAGGATGATTTTTTAACACCCAATAAATTGTTAATCAAAATTAATCTGACTTTGTCTCCAAATATAGTTCAAGACAAATCCACACCGAAAACAACTTTAGATAATGTTGCCAAAAGAAGAAGATTGTCTAGTACATTAAATGATTCACCTAATAACTCAGTTGCTTCTAAAATCGATTCCACAATGGAATCTCCGATAAGTTATCGCAAATCTAGTTTGAGTATCCAATCTCAATCTTCATTAACAACTTTGTCGGATGACAAAGTTTGGTATCCTGAATTAGATAATTGCTTAATCAAATCTTTTTACAAATACAAAAAGTTTAAGGAGAATCAAAGTTTTAATCAATCCAGTGTTTTGAAAAAGACAAGTCAAAATAAAATCTTATCGAGAATGTTATACAATAGAACAGGTCAATTAAGATCTACTTCACAAATCAGCTCAAGAATATTTAGGTTGGTTAAAGCAGGTAAATTGATCAAAGATAAATCCTCATCATCCACAACTCCTACTACCAATAATGCAAATGTCAATGAAGAGAATGAAGATTTGATATTGACTCCTCTAGAAGATTTGATAAATTTACATGGTGATTCTACTCAAAATAACGCTATCATTGATCAGGAATTAGATCTTTTGTTAGCTTCATCACCGTTAGATGATGTTTTCGAAGTAAATCAATCATCTTATAATTTAAAACTTAGTTATATGGGAATAAATTTCAAAAATAAATCAAATGATTTAATTCATTGTTTTACAACTTTATCTAGAACATCAACAACAGATGAGATTCCTCTCATAGATATCAAAGGAAATGTACCTATATGGTCAATATATCATGATTTGAATTTATCTATCAACACCTATTCAACATCGACTCCAGCATCATCTATTTCACCTGGGTTCACATATTCCCCATTGTTGAATCTATCCAATGGACATGGAGAATCATATATGAAAATCAATGTTTCTAGTGATGGGAAATCATCGTCAGTGTTAAACTGGTTTAGCTATTTTCAAATTTTCAAAATTGAAAATGACGAAAAATTATTTGAAACAACTGAATTTATAAATGGTTATTTAAACGAAAAAGAAAAGTCTTATACTTTGAACGTACCATTTTTGAAAAATTTTTTATTTGGGTACTTTAATTTTTTGATCAATGGATCTACAATCTCTAAAAAAGACAACTTAAAAATAATACAGATCATATTCAATAATAAAAGTGGATCAGAATTTAATCAATCATCAAATATTCATGCATACATAATTCATGAACTAAACGTTGCTGGCTCAACCAATAGTTCCACAATTACCTATCATGAAAAAAGCGAAAACCAAAACGAAGCAGATGAGAACGAAACTGTTGTTGCCGATTCTTCGCCTTGCAAATCATCACCTATTAAAGATACCCCAAGAAGATTCAAGGAATTTAAAATTGACATAAACAAAGCAAATTCGCAAATGAGTGGTGGACCAACGACTGCACCTATTTTTGACGCTAGAATTGTCAATCAACAAGTGGAAGAACAAACAAAAAGGTCACAAGAACAATTTATTCGATTTAATCAGCCACCATTGGTCCATTCTCAATCGACAAGTAATCTACCTGATAATATTCAGGCTCAAACGACGAATGTGTGTAAAAACATGCCCCCTTATCAAATAGCACAACAACAATTTATTGCAAATAATCAACAAATGCAAATACATCAAATGCACATACAAGAGCAACAACAACAATTTCAACCTAACATGCCTCATTTTTATCATCAACAACAATTTGTTCCGCCTTCACAACCTATGATGTCAAGGGAAGAGTTTATTGGACAACAACATATGTTTCAACAAATGTATCATCAGCAAACGAATCAACAGCATATGAATCAACAGCATATGAATCAACAGCATATGAATCAACAGCATATGAATCAGCAGCATATGAATCAACAGCATATGAATCAGCAACATTTGAATCAGCAACTTATGAATCAGCAACACATGAATCAGCAACATATGGACCAACATATCAATCACCAATTTGCTCAATTGTCTAACCACCCTCACGTGTCACCATCATTACCATTGCAACCTCAATCAACGGTGCTGCAACAAATTAAACCACGCCAACATAAAGAACAACGCCCACCAACCGTAAGGTCTAATTCGGTTCCAAATCAAGAAGTTGTCAAACAAAAGATATTATTTGGACCCATTTTAGAGTATGATCCCTCCAGTGACGCTAAGAAAATTCAAAAAGAAAATTTACATGATGGGAAATTAGGTCAAAGATTTCCAACAACCGTAATGTACCAACCCAAAAAATGATTTCTCAATATGTAGCAGTATTTAATTCAGTTCTTTAGACTTTTGTATTAATGTGATTATTATTAGGTAGATTAAATGTACATTTTAATTGTGCAACAACCTCTGAGCGTCTAAAAAAATACAAACCTCAAGTGATTTTCACGATAATTTAATTCAAAAGGTGATCTAATCAATTGTTTGACTTTGTCATCGCATCTGGGCCTTAGTTTTACTGGCAAGTACATTAGATCCATAAAGTACAGTAACTTCAAATAGCAATTTCTATGTGATTTTTATATCAATCGCTGAGAACATTAAAAAATCAAACTTTTTGAACGAAAGATAATTAGTTGTTAATTATATAACTATTTAAGATAATTTGGAGCAGCTTCCTTGTTGCAGTGGGACATCTTCTCTTAATTAGATAGAATATTACAAAGTTACACAATTTAGTACAATTTGCAGCCGAAATTTACGTGCGACCGAAAATGGCAACAGTTAATTTTTCCAATTCTATCCGAATCTTGCAAGAATATCTCAATATTTGCTTTATTCTATATTACTTCAACAATTGCAAATACCAATGTCCAAACCATTTGAGAATGAAATTGAGATATCATCTTCTTCTACTAGCTCACCTACCAACGCAAGTACGGAATATTCACAACCCTCGCTGAACGTACAGTTAAATGGACAGAAGAATATACCCAATAAACCTGACTCTAATCCAAATAATGTGCAATTGCTTCGACATTTTAAACTAATCTCAATTCACTTTAAAGAAGCAGCTTTGGATAGTCCGAGTTTTCGAGCTACAGCGAACCATTGTGATTCTCAATTACAAAACATTGAGCAATGGTTGATTGCATTGAATTCATCCATAAAGAAAATTCCAAAATATGTTGGAGAAGTTCAAATGTTTTGTAACTCATTTTTAGAACATTTAGTTCCTACTTTTTTACAAGAAGGTTTAATTGATCAAGAATATACCGTTCAAGCCTTAAGGATCACTTTGAGTGGATTGAAAAATGTTTGGAGCAGAAGCTTAAATTCTTTACAAGTGAATCCTACTTTTATTGAGAAAATTAATGTTTTTAAAAAATCTTTGCATAGATACAAAAGTATTAGAAAACAGTTTGAAACCAATCAGAATAAATATGATAAATACTTGTCCATATACATAGCAACCTCAAAATCGAAAGATCCTGCCATGGTTATAGAAGATGCAAAACAATTATTTCAAGTGAGAAAGGAGTATATTCATACGTCATTAGATTTGATTGAAGAATTTAAGGCCGTTTCAATAAATCTCAATATGCTATTGGTTGAGCTAAATACCGATTTGTGGAAAAACAAGATGTTGAGTTATGATGATGAGGGATTAAATCAGCAGTATGAGAAGATAAGCAAAATTCAAACCTGGAGCACTTTATACTCTCAGGCTATTGGAAAATTACATGCTGACATGAAATCTGCTAGAAAGCAAGTAGAAGATGGTTGTCATGTACAGTTTCGACCTTCAGAAAAACTAAACGACTACAGGTCAACTTTGTTAAACAACAAAGTGTTGTATGATACTGACGAAAGTTCAATTGAGAAACATGGTTATTTGTTCATGAAAACTTGGGTTGAAAAATCATCCAAACCTATTTGGGTCAAACGATGGTGTTTCATTAAAAGTGGAGTATTTGGTATGTTGGTTCTAAGCCCGTCTCAAACTTTTGTTCAAGAAACTGATAAAATCGGAGTGTTGTTATGTAATGTTCGGTATTCAGCAAATGAAGATAGAAGGTTTTGTATGGAGATAAGAACCAACGAGATTACTATCACGTACCAAGCAGAGTCATTGGTCGAGTTGAAATCGTGGTTAAAAGTTTTTGAAAATGAAAAGCAAAGAATTTCAAATAGACTGGATGATGCAAGCTTTAACGTTGCTTCGAGTAGATTCCCCCCATTAATTCAAGAATTCGCGTCTTCAGTAAATACAGTGATTGATAAAGAATTATCAAATGTTAATATTGTGAATTCAGCAAGTCAAATAGTTGCTTCAAGCTCGTTATCAAACCATATCGAAAAATTTGAAACATTTTTTGAGAAACATATTTATTTTCAAATACCCACTATTCACCCACCATTTATGACAGATATTACGAAATCATCAATAATCGCTTATAGTTTGATTCCCCCAACATCAATCCCAAATGCTTTGACAGCTAACATTTGGGGTTCTGTGAATTGGGGTTTATATTATTTACCAACCTATGATCAACCAAATGGTTATGAGCCAGACTATACGATGATAGATTATCAGGAGGAGCATCTTGGAAAGGATTCATTTTATCCTCAATTTTATCCAAATGAGTTGGTTAATTTGGATGTTCAAATGAGAGCACTTTTTGAGAATATAGTAGAGGCTGGAGAATATTGTGTTTTGTCATATAGTTGTATTTGGTCTCCAAATTCAAAACAAGAGTTGAACGGAAGATGTTTTGTAACCAATAGACATTTATATTTTTTCATGCAATCATTAGGATTTGTTGCATTATATAAAGGTTACGTTGGAAATTTTGTTTCTGTTGAACATTCCAGGCAGCAAAATTTTGATATTTTAAAGATTTATAACGTAGATGGAGTAATAAAAATAAAAGTATTTTTAGAGGATGGAAAATTGATTGCAAAAAAAATGTCGTATTTAATAAATGACATTGCTAATGAAAAACCTCATGAGTTACAGGATATATTAACAGCGTATACAAAAATTGAACAGGAAGTAAAAATGGAAGAAGAAGATCAAAAGCATTTGAAAGAAATCAATCGTTTGACCAAATTATTATCTAATAAAAGTTTAGCAAATGAGTATCACATCAACAATGATTCACTATTGCCAGGCTCAAATTATCAATCTAAAAAATTCAAAGTGAATTTTACTGATAAGTATAATTATGTTGGAAGTAAATCTTATCCAATACCTCCAAAAGCTATATTTCATGCTCTATTAGGTGATAATTCTGTTTTGTTTAAAAATCAAACTGCTTTGACAACGATCGACTATTTTGTTAAGAAACCTTGGATAACAAAAAATGGAGTTTTGTCCAGGCAAATAAATGTTCCAACCGTTTGGAACAGAAAGAAATCTGAAATTCAAATAACTCAAATGATCGATAACATGCATGATAATGAATACTATACATTTACACATTCAAAAGCAAAAATACAGTTTTTCATAGGCTCTCCTTTTACAGTTGTTTACAAAATCGTTATTGTTGAAGAAACAAGTAAAAAATCAAAGGTTTACTTTTACTCACGTATCGATTTTGATTACATAAGTATTTGGAATTTTTTGATTGAATCTATTTGTTGTAGAATCGACAGTAATCAGATTGGAAAAATTGATAAAGGTTTGAGAGGAGTGGTGAAGGAGCTCGGTAGTCATGGTATCATCGTTAAATCAATATATTTGTATGGGAAGTTAAGTCATGCAACAGGTGATCCTGAGAATATTGAACCTGCGAAGATTATAAAAATTGGGTTAGTTTATTCTACTGAACTAATCATAAAAAAAATATGTAATTCTGTTTTCACTTATACAAGTTTAGTTTTTGTTACTATATGGAATTTGTTTAAAGTTTTGCTCACCAGTTTGAGAGTAAATCAATTACTTGTTTTAATGGTTGTTGGTTTGTCACTATTTAATTTGTTTTTAATTGGGAAGTCTACAAAAACTTATTGGACCGTCAGAAGAGCAAATAAGTTGGCTTATGAATATGTGACAAGAGAACCCTTAATGTTGCAAAGATCAGTATATTTGCAAGACATACATGATTTAATCAATAAAAACATAAGCTTGAGCGAACCAGGTAAACCTTTCGATCTTTTTAAAGAAAAATCATTTGTGTACAATTTTAAACAAGATACACCATGGAATGATTACTACAGCAACGATACAAGACAAATAGCTGTTTCATTAAAGAATTCATTTCAAGATATTGGTATAAAACGACATGCACTCTTAGTCCAATTAGACATACTTAATAATATGGAGAAAGAGATTACTAAAGCTGAGTGGGTCAACTGGCTCTTGAGTGAAACTCAAAAGTGCGATTATATGAAAGATAATATTTTGACTCAGTTGAAAGTTGGAAAAGGGTACATTGAGGGTGTTAATGAGATTATAGATTATTGCAACGATTGTAAAAGCGCTTTAAGCGGCTTAATATAATATACATAGTTAGACAATCGTTCATACCGTTGAGCGTGTGGCTTAACATGCAGAAAAAAGAATCTGATTTTTAAAAAATGATAACCCGATTATTCTCTATTGATGCTAATCATACCTAATATCATTGCTGGTGAAGAAATAAGGGCCGGTGACAAATTTCCAGTTTATGATTGTGAAAAATCGAGCAGTGATATTCAATATTTCACTCCTTTCGAAGTTAATGAAGCGAGTTTAGTTGAAGTTTCTGAAAACGCAAAGCAGGGCTTATCACAATGGACGGAATTCACGTTCGGGAAAAAAGTTCAAATATACCGTAATATTGAAAATATTTTGATCGAAAGGCGGAACCAATTTGTAAAAGCTCATGAAGAAATTGGAGGACCGACTTGGCTAGCTGAATTCTGCATTGATTCTATTATCAAACAAATTCGTGAGTACTCTAAATTTTTGTCGGATCCAGATGGAAACGTTTTGAAAAGTGATACAGCTGATCTTGCTTTTTGTATCAAACAAGCTATTGGACCAGTTTTATCAATATCGCCTTGGAATGCGCCGGTTATCTTAGGCGGTAGAAGTATTTTAGCACCATTAACTGCTGGTTGTTCTGTGATCTTGAAAGCCTCTGAGAAGTCTCCCTATACGTCCTATTTGTTGGTCAAAGCGTTCTTAGATGGAGGATTGCCTAAAAATGTACTTCAACTACTAACAACAAGACCAGAAGATAGTGCTAAATTTGTCGATGGTATTTTGAAGACCAAAGTTATTAGAAAAGTTAATTTTACTGGATCAACGGAAGTTGGTAGATCCATAGCATCACTTGCAGGAAAGTATTTGGTACCCTGTTTGTTAGAGTTAGGTGGTAAGAATGTTTCGATTGTTTGCAAGGATGCAAATCTACGTAAAGCTGCTGAAAATATCATTTGGAGTGCGTGGGCCCATAATGGTCAAATTTGTATGAGTATCGACAAAGTTTATGTTGATGAAAGTGTATATCAGGAATTTAAAATCGAATTGATGAGAGCTGCTGAAAAATATGAAGCTGATAATTCGAAAATAAGAGATGAAGCAGGTAGCAGTAAGGTTGTCTCATTGGTTTCAGATGCATTGAACAAGGGAGCTGGTATAGTGTTCAAAAGTGCTGAAGAAGAATCCAAACATAAACGTGTTTCGCCGTTAATATTGGAAAATGTAACCGTGGAAATGGATTTACATACCAAAGAGAGTTTTGGTCCACTTTTCACAATTGAATCATTTTCAAATGTGCAAGACGTTGTTACGGAAATTAACTCATCAGAATATGGTCTCAAATCGTCTATATGGTCTAGTAATCCACTTGGTGTATACAATGTTGCAAAACAAATAGAAACCGGTGGGGTTCATATAAATGGGTCCACTGTCAATGATGAGCCAACCACCCCACATGGAGGATTAAAAAGCTCGGGAACGGGGAGATTCAATTCAAAATGGGGAGTTGACGAATTCACAATCTCCAAGACAATTACTATAAACCTTTCTTAGCTAATTGAGTAGCTATATCTAAATACAATGCAATGGGATTAAATGATGGTTCTTGCGCGAACAAAAACTTGTCCATGAATGTTCTTGCTTTATTTGTCCAATTTATAAGATCTAAGTGATCCACTTGATCCAATGTACCTATGTAATGACCCCATTTCGAACTTTCAACACTCACCAAACCATCATTATCCAAAAATTGTTGAAATTTATCTTGATGTTCTTTAGTAATCTGGTACTTCATAATAGACCATGTCAAACTAAATAAGTTGTACCATTTTGGATTAAATCTAGCACCAAATGAAAAATATTGTACATCTGGATCATCTAAGACAGATCTATTGAATTTTCTCATGTTATAAGTAGTCATTTCGAAAATTGATTCTGGACATAATGGTTTCAAAATTGTATTCTTTTTGACAAGATCTACTATAAAGTCAGCACATTCACTACCATGATGTGGTGTAGAGATTGTTGTCAATGAAGCAACTTTATAATTTTTAGAAACGTCTTGTAATTTCGATATCAAAACTCTGGCTGTCAATCCCCCCATTGAATGAGCTACTAAATTTACTTTTATAGGCTCTTTTGTATCTTTGAATGTTTTCGATTGGTCATTGTCTGTATAAATATCCTCCTTTGACTTATTCCGCAACGTTTCACATTGTTTATTTATAAATTTATCCAACGTTATAGCTCGAGTTTTGTTGCCACCAAATGGTGATACTTTTGCTATAAATACAGTGGAGCCCAATTTCTCAAGTGCATCTTTTATTCCGTGCCAATAATCAACTTCAATTAAGCTTTTCTTGACTGCTTTATCAATTGAATTGTTGGTGATGTTTATAGGTGACAAGGCTAGTTTGTCAAAACCGGAAAACCCATGGATCAATACTATTGGATACTTGGCTGGTGTATAATCATCTTTTAATAATTTATACTCCGATTTTAAGATTCTAGTGGAGTAAAATCGTATTCGAATCATAGATGGCTTTCAAACTATTTTGTTTGCGCCGCTTGTATTTGCGCTACACTGTAGATATCTCGAAATTTTCAAAATTACACCAAATACAAGAATCAAATCATTTCGACCTTTCTAATACGGCACGCTTAAAAAGAATTAAATTGAAATTTGAATAAAATTTGTATCTACACTATCTACCACTGATTTGTTGCATCATAAAATCTTTGACACTGTCGATTGTATTTATCGTTTTCATTCCAAACCCTCTAGCAAGTACCAATGGATAGAAATCAGTTGAAAACAATTTATGTAATTTGTCACATACTCCAAGTAATACATGGTTCGATGGCCAAGCATTAGATACATAATTCTCCAAGACTAATGTTGAACCAATATCCATACCTCTTTGCATACCTTTTTTTAAAGCTTCCATCAATGCAGCTACATCAGATTGCCCCATGTTCAATCCTTGACCAGCTAAAGGATGTATTGTATGCGCAGCATCACCAATTAAAGCAATTCTTGATGATACATAAGTATCTGCATGAGACATTTTCAATGGAAATTTCGCTCTTGAATTCGGCAAAACTTCGACAACTGGCAAAGGGTAATTTTCCTCCAAATCTTGAGCGTTGAATTTAGATAATCTCCATTCAATATCTTTTAAAATTGTAAAATCATTAGGATCTTTTTGTAGAACTTTATAAATATAATTCAAGTCAACTTCTTCCAATACCATAGCTGCTGAGACTAAATGTGGAAATATCTTTTCATTTACTTTTAAAAACAAATCTGATAACTCAGGTGTACATGACCAAACAATAGTTGCATTATCTTCTGTTAGCGGTAATATTGCTAATGGACCTGTGGTTAAAAATCTTTGCCATCCAACTGATCTAAAGTCTTCATATTGTAATTTGATAGTTGCTACCACTCCAAACCTATTATACTGCCAACCTCTTGATTCAATTTGAGCATATTTACGGACTGGTGAATTGTATCCATCTGCTCCAATTAATAACCTTGTTTGAATACTTTGACCGTTAGATAGCTTAACAATTGGCCAATCTAGCTTGGGTACATTTATTGACTCATCGATTTCATTCAAATCGTGACTTGAAGGCTCTATTGGATTTATTATATCTACAACTTTTATGTTATCTTTGATTTCAATCGACTCGTCATTCAAGGACTCAATTTTAGTCAATAAAGAACTTTGTATGTTAATTACCTCGCACATTGAAGCAAGCATCTCCTTACCTATTGTAGAGATATCAAATTCTATTCTTGACTTTGAATCTTGCGAATCGTATGCTATAATTCCATCATATTGCTTGATTCTGTCTTCGTGAATGTAATCCCAACTACCTATTTGTTTCATGAAATCAATTGATTTAGGTGTCAAACTAACAACTCTATTGGTATAATCATCAGGTGGGTCTTTAAATTTTCTAACATTATCCAAACTTGTTCCTTCAATTAAAGTGCATTTCAAGTTTTTTGTTATAGGGGATGTTTTCAAAGCTGTCAATAAGGTTAGACCTGCAGGCCCTCCCCCTATTATCACGACATCTCGATATGTTCTAGTAGAGAGTCTTCTTATAGTTTGAAACATGCAATAATCATACAATTTTTTTTTATTCGTTTATTTTGAGACTATAAAAAAAAATCAACTCTTTGGAATTAACTCTAATTTTACTTTTCCAGACTCTATCCAATAAGGATCGATAAGTTTATCTTTTTCTTCATACATATATTTGTAAGATGTTTTGATCGTACCATCGCTAACTCCAGTTTTATCTGATATTTTACTTGGAGGTAAATCAATACCAAATACTAATGAAGCCATATAAATGACAGTTGCAGCAATTGTTGTTGGAGAACGTCCTGCTAATACCCCAACATCTTTACAACGCCTTGCAATGTATTCTGCACCGTTTGTAACTTGAGTGTTCAAACCTAAATGTGAACAAAATCTTCTAATTAAATCTTCAGCTGAAGTTTGAGTAGTTTGAATATTATCTTGGGAATAAAAGGCCGCATTAGGATTTGCTGCATTCTTTTCTCTCATTATTCTATCAATAATTTTGAAAACTTTACCTATTTCTTTTCTCGGAACGTTTGTTAAAGCCCATATTTCTTTAAAGGATCTAGCAACTTTAGCTTTTCTACAGCCAATGAATATAGAAGCTGCCATGATTGATTCTTGTGATTTACCTCTCAAAGGCTTTTCATCATACACAGTTTTATACACTTCTTTTGCACTATCCTGAACAATTTTTGGTAATTGATAACCATCGCACATTTGAGAGATTTTGGCATATGCTGCTGACAAAGCATTGTCTTTCTTATCAACTAATGATTTCAGTTGAGCTCTGTTCAATTCCCTTCCAACTTTAGTATTATCTGGGGCATATGAGATCATTGTTGATAAATTTTCACTATCTAATAATGGATTACCTGCGTCACCCACACGAGATGGATCGTCACCATTTTGATCATCATTACTAAACGTTCTCCATTCTGAACGAATGTCTACTACTCTATCGCTGAGCACTAATCCACAACTCCCACAAACAATGTCTCCTTCACTAAATCTTTCAATTAAATCCGGTGGAAAAATTTTACATTCGGGACATGATAATGTGACATTTAGATTTGGTCCAATAAAATTTTCGGCAGTGGTAGCTGGTGACATATAAAATAAGATTTAAATGATATATTGTAAACTCGAATTAACGGTACAATAATATATTAGCCAAAAAACCAGAAAATGATGCTGATATCAACAATACTTCCATTTTTTCTATCTCTGTAGTTTTTTATGTTCAAAAGAAAAAAATGATATTATGAACTATATACAGTACTATCTTTGACAGATTATTAATCAAATCTGTAATTTGCATTCTGAAACATAAAGTTGATTAAAATTAGTCATGATTTGTTGAAATGAATAGAAAAGCCCTGATTAAATAGTTCATGAATTATCACACTCGCTATTGACGATGAGTAGCGAAAAAAAAAAATTGCAAATTCTCAAACTATTTCTTTCAACTACAAAAAGCTTGATTCTTCACAGCACAAACACAGCGATTGATCCTTCAAATAATGGAAAAAACTGACTTCATAAAACCTTAATGTAAAATCAAAAAAATACTGAAGGATGCGAGATTCGAACTCGCGCGGATAACAATCCAACAGATCTTAAGTCTGTCACCTTAACCAACTCGGTCAACCCTCCATACGATTATGCTAAACCTGTACTTTGTAATCTCGTTTCTGTCCTCATAAAAGTTAAGCTATGTGTATTTGGCACGTTATCAAAATTTCAACGATAGTTTAGTTGTTTATAGCTTTAAATAGCCTGCTTGTAACTACCAGCAATGGATGTGCCATGGGTGACTTAATTTTAATATCGAAAAGTATTGTCTGAACGTTGTGAATAATGCTTTCAAAATTCAGTTTGTTTTATTAGGCATACAGACAAAACTGAGCCAAACAGAATTTAAGGTAAAAGTATATAAAAGGACAAGCACAGTTGAATTTAATGAAAATTATACCTTGAACTATCGTTGAAATTTCTTAAATTTTTCATTTCTTTAATTTTTCCCATTTTATGTAATATTCAATCCCTTCGTTAATGTAACTGAAATTGTTCAAATTTAATTCATCACCTATGCTCAAATCAAGTTGCATTAAACAAAGTAACACCACCTTCTTTACTTCATCTTTGGCTTTCACGGTACATTCGAAAGCGTTGCCAATTTTTTGTATTGACTCTATTGTATGAGTGGCACATATTTTTATATCAGATGGACTATTCAATAAGTTTTGCAATATATTTCGATCCACTTGCTCATTGCGTATCTTTCCTTGGGATTCTTCAGATTCATATTCAAATTTACTGGTTTTAAACCAATTTATAAGCCATCTCAAATCGTTTTCACAAGATTTTGTAATTGAGTCTTTTGAATTTATAAACTGATGATCTATATGATTATACTTATAATCTATTCCTCTATTTTGCAATATTTCGAAATTCAAAGTTTTTGGTTTTTTTGGTTTTGCTGGTCTCAGATCAAACATTGACAACATTCTTTTAGTTGGCTCGATTGAAATTTTTTTAGAATTCAGATACGTATTAGTTGATTCTTTGAGTATCTTCGAGCCATTCAAATCTATCCGTTTTCGATTCACATTGTTAATATTATCTTGGTATATTTCAAAAGGATCTTTCATGATGAAATGTAAACATTGAATTTTTTTTTTTCTCGAGTAAAAATGCTAGATATGAAAAATTGCTAGATGAACACTCTTCATTCGACCATCACTGCACAGTCGAATGTAAAAGATAATCGAATCGAGATTGTATAATGAGCTTTATTTGGTTTGTAATTGCTAGTTAAATCGAAGCTCTATAAAGAAATTTGACTAAATAAAATACACCCACCCAAGAAATGCAACTGGTCATTATCCTATATGATAAATTTACATATAAAATCTGGCTGTAGTTAACTAGGTAAATTTGCAAAACATCAAAAATTTGTACGACTAAGTCATGTTGCAGTATTGATAATTTTTACTCCTGATATCGAAATACCTCAGTCACTTTACTAACCAATTTTGCCTGACTTTACATCGCTGTATAAAATTTTTTAACCTTATAAAACTGCTCTAGTAAGGATTTGGTCGGATCTAGAATCTTTGATTTCCATTTTCAACAAATTTTATTCATTTAGTAGGATAAAGTAAAGACAAGCTTTGAATGTATTTTGCATCCACATTTGAGTTTGTGATTTTTTTAACAAGCTCAAGTATTTTCATGACTAATTATTCGTTATGTCGTTCTCATAATCACAGATATCTCTCACTTTTTTTTTGTTTGAAAAGTATGGATTCAATTGTTAAAAATCTAACACCTAATTGCAAATCATGGAGTCTGAAGATATATTACAATTATTCCTTATAAGATACACTCACTTGCAAACTATGGCTATATGGATCCAAATATCTAGTAATTGAATCATGATATAAATAAGTCGTCAAGATCCATTATGTTTTCACTTTTTATTATCATCATTCAATGAGAGTTTCAACCATTTCAATTGCTTTTGCTACTTTTGCTAGTTTAGTTACTGCCGCTTCTGTTGAAAAAAGAGAAGCCGGGGGCTATGGTCAAGTCGATCATTCTAAACCAAATTATGATTCAGATGGTTATTATAGTGATTTCCCAAAATCTTTTGCTTTAGCCATTAAAAATTTTTACGATTCAGACTCGGATTTAGACTTAGTATTTGAAATTGATGATGGTCAATTGGAGCACAATGGTAAGCACGAATATCCTTTCCACCATAGTGATTGTGAAGAACATGAAAAACATGAAAAAAAGAAGAAACAGTGGAAAAGAGGTTTAAAAGCAAAAGGTTATGAAACCCATAAATCTGACAGTGATAAAGGTCATCATACCCATAAATCCGACAATGATACTGATTCTGATTCTGATACAGACAGCGATAATGATACATTTAAAGTTTTCAAACATCCATTTTTGAAAATCAAAAAATCTCAATGGAAATTATTCTTCACTTTGAAAAATAGTGTATTGAGAACTTTGGATGGTAAAATTGGTTCCATTGTTGCTAATCATCAATTTCAAGCCGACAAACCAGTTCAACACGATGCTTTATTCACAAAAGGATTTTCGATTGTTTATAAACACGGCAATTGGTTATTAGCTTTGAACAAATCAACTAAAT